>JAQGAU010000551.1:0-26399 GCA_034698045.1 Paramacrobiotus richtersi
GTTTGCCAGCAGGTTGTGTTGAAGAACGTCGAAATTGGTGTGCATCTGAGACAACCTTATCAGTATGATTTCATGTCTATACGCTTCTCGAACCAACAGCTGACTCACCAGATGACCGTAAAGAATTTCTGGAGCATGCTGAACAATGGACTTCGCGATCTGAAGGCTGAAGAGGTGGAGTGCTTGACGGAATGGGTTAGCAGCAGCGCAGCTCCGATGACGTTCAAGAACGGAGATAGCGACGACAACGACGGCGATGACGTCAAGAAAGTTGTGAAGGTAAAGAAAACTGTTTCAGAAGAACTGCTGTTGCTAGCTCGAAGTAGTGCTACGGCAGTTCTTCTAGTAGGAATCGTCTCGATTCCTGAGCAGTATTATTCACGACAGCGTGTAGCTAAATTTTGAACAAGTACCATGTGTGACTTATATCAAGATCGAGTTCTGTGCTGAGCGTGAGCAAGTCTTTCGTTCAGAGTTCAATGCAGTACAGCGTGCAAAGTCGGATTCCCGAACCGTTTCTTGTATCGTTTTTCCTGTAATAAGTACTGCTCTATGTAACGACGCAGTGCTTTTCTTTACAGATCCTCAACATCTACCAGACTCTGGACCCTCGAGACGGCGTGAGCTATCGCGGAATGTCGTTCTCTCCAGATTACGGAGGCACTAGCCTGGACGGCGTCGATGTTCGAAAGCTGACTAAACTAACTCAACATGCGCTGCTTTGCCGTTGTAAGAACCGTGAGATTTGTCTCCACTTGTGCGGATCCATTTAGGCTAGCTCAGTGCATTAAGAATTATTTGGTTTGGTGACCGATTTACTGTAATTCTGGTCTTGACGGAAAGCCGAATGCTGAATGCTGCAAAAATCCAGATGTTAAAACGATGTGCTGACTAGCTCTAATGTATAAGCGTCTAAGAAGGTTTTTTCCCAAACTGAATTGGTTCGACTGTTATGCCGGAAAGCGGAAATTGTGCGTTTTTTATCTTGTGTTTTCTGAAGAGCATACGCCAAGGGTTATTGCTTTGCGATACTTGAGGTCATGTCAGGCCATTCTCTGGGAATTTATTTATCCGTAAGTTACTCTTTTCCGGGAAAATATATTCTGTATTGTTTTGCGTATGCTGAGTGCTGACAGTGCAAGGTGCCTTCAATGTACAATTTCCGGTCTTTGCTATGGGGTACTAGTTATGTAATGTGATCGGTACTGTGCTGATCGGTAGTCACCTGGCTCGGTGTAGGAAAATATATCTGGCATTAGAAACACGTTAACGAGGAAAAACATGCGGTTTCCAAGGGCGGCGCGATTTTTTGTTGGACGGAGCACTATTACCAAACAGGGAATTTTTGCCGGTTATAAGTGGTTCTACGGTAAGTAAATCAGATCAGCGGATGTGACGGTAATAGGAATATCGCCTCAAGTTTGTCTAATCACGACCCGAAAGCCCAAATCTATGGGTTAGATCATCGTATTCCAGAACCGACAGTACAATGTACGAAGGTCGCTCATCTGATTGAACAATTCTTAAATAGCACAACTACAACCTTTGTCATTCATCAGCAGGGGAAAAAAATACAGCCTTTATTGCGGTTCGGTCAAAGCCGGAACACTTCGATAAAATATTTAACGTTTACATCGGCCCATCGATCATTACAACTTTACAGTTCGCAGTTTTCTGTATTTTTTTAACACAGTTTGTATGTGTAACGTCACTGATGTTCACCTTTTTACATTATGGATCAAATTCTATGTATAGTCATGCATCCTGCTTTCCTGTACGCCATGTTATAATGCAAATCTTCCTTCATTCCCGTGAATCTCTAACAATGCGTCCGTGGCAGTACGCCACAGAGAAGTTTTAGCGTGACCCCTTATGGTATGCGTCATGGCCCATTGCGTGAACTTTGCGTGAGTGACGGTGAGTGTTCGTCAAAATAAATTAATTTAAAAGAGCAAAACGCAGGCCCCCCAGCCCGAAAGGAAGTTTAAAAGAAAGCAGAAAGGTAAAAAACAGAAAAAACAGTTACTGGAATTCCACTGCGGTTTCCGATCCCTAATGGAAATCATGCTTCGATTCCACTAGAATACATGCGCAGACGCGATAATCCGGATGTCACGAGTCATGCATGATTCATGACAGCTTTAAATGCACGTGCCACATTTCACTGAAAAAGAGTCCTGCAGCTCCTGCTTGGAACTTTCTATCAGAATCTGTAACTCCGATCATTCTGATGTAGCGCAGTATTTTTCGCCCAATGCTTACCAAGTGCTTAAGCACAACACAGCCAGAAATGTTTTTTCTTAATCCCGAAGACCCACTTCCAGAAGGCGACGAACGTCGAAAAACCAGTCCGACACTGAAAAGGCACGATCCGTCTGATCGTTTTGAGGATCATGCCGTCGATACAGATAACAACCAGCCACTTTATAAACGGGGAAAATACTCTCCTGGGACCGACGCATGTTTGGATGGTCCTCTTCCAACCCACGTTTCTGACGGGAACGACAGGTACGAAAATCAGATTGCAGAATAACTGTTATTTTTTCCACATCACAGTGAGCTTCTGTCTTTACTAACTTGTCAACTTCATGAGAGTAGATACAAGATGACACCCTCCATGTCGAAGTCTGGAGAAACAGTATCAATATTTCCCGGAAAGGTGCAGCAGGATCACGCAGTGTCGGTCCAAGGGAGCGACGGTTTATTCCAGTATGGATGGCTCATTCTCCAGGAAAGGGATGGAATCTTAGTCGATTTCAGATGTGGACCAAACCGGATGCAGGTCGTTCCTTATGGGAGGGTATTCCGATTGGACGGCGTGTTCACGTCATGGGTGAAATCGTGGACTAGGGACCGCAAATGGGAAAGTAGAATCAGTACGACACTGAAGCAGAACGACCACGTGGAGATTCTGCTGCAGTTAGAGCGGGATGGACCGTGGAAATGGTATACTGGGATCCTCATCACAGCTGATTTCGAAAAAGGATACTTCGGTCATGTTAGCGTGTTTCTTCACACCGGACAGACAGCAATGCTTATCGTTCCTGGCCAGTAAATTCGACGGCCATCTAGCGAAGCAGAACTGCCGCAGTTATTGATCCAGCAAACGGATTCAATGAAGGGCATTCCGCATTATCCACTGCCGCTTGAGTTCGACGTGAATCGTTTACCGAGTCCGCTGTTGGGGGAAATGTTTGAACACTTATGTGCAGAAGATCAAACTAGGATGCGGCGCGTATGCTCTCTTTGGGACTACATTGTAATGCTGCATGTGGGCACGGTTTTACGTGTGGTACGGTCCAACAGTGCACCTGTTTCCTGGCATAATTTATGGAACCCCAAAACAAGAGTTATTGCTCTATATGTCTACAGTGGAATGACACCTGGCATCGCCAGGGAGTGTGCGAATCTTCTCAGACACATCAGAGATGAATACGGGTACTCGTACCCTCGGCTTGTCGGCATTGGTCTGTGCGGAATGTCGGTCGATACGTCCTATTTTAAAGACTTGTGCAACAGACTGGCGAATCTAAGAGAGACCATGTCTATCTTTGCCCCCATCTGCCGTTTTATCAGGCTGTTCGATGAACGCCTCGAATGTGCCGGTGGCTATAACCAGGTTTTCGGATGTCAGGTGACTTTACAAAACAGGTGGCTAGACTTGAACGACACCTGTTTTGCTGGGCAGTTCGCCAGGACTGTTTTGGTACGGTACAACAACCGCAAAGACGAATCTCTGGAGGCCCGAATCCACGAACAACTGTCCAAATCTAGGAAATGCTGCACTAACACTGTAAGGCTCTAGGCATAGGAAATTTTTCATAAATGTTGTTTAAGAAGAAATGTTACTGAAAAGGTTAATTATCCTGGTTGAAAATTGCGATTTGTGGTTAACTTTCTCATATCAAAGCATTTGTTAGTTATTTTTTTAAATGGTCAACCAGTTACTGCTTAGTTCAACTGGTCAGCTAGTTATCGAACCAGGAGACAGACAAAGATTCTGGGCTTCCGGCTGTCGGAAGCTCCGAATCTGACCCGAGAGTGGCCGTCAGTCTTTAATCGTAAGTCACGCTTTTTAAAATTATTTCTTTGACTTTTTTGATTTGTTAGAACACGCGTCATCCGGCCGCCCATGATCCAGTCAGCAATCGTCCTGTGGCCGTGAACAAGAAGCATTACACAAGGCCTTTCAAACGTTTGTTCCTCTTGATTGATGACCCATCCAGTCGTCGCGATGTTGTCGTTCGCGGAGACGACGGACTGTTGCACTACGCGAGAGCGGTTGGACAGGAAAATCACGGTTTAATCGTCAAGTATCTGTGCCGCAAACCATCCGCTTGGGTGCCGTTTGGCACAGTGTATCGCTGCCCGTTTCAGCCTGAGCTGGCGAACCCCAGAAGGAACGATTCCCTGTAAAGTACTCCTCCAGTTGAAAGCAGACGAGCCGTGGAAATGGTATCCAGCCACCAGTATTCACTTTCCCGCGGACACTGTCGGTTCCGTCGGTTTCCGGTGCGGCTTTGTTACAGCGTCCTTGCCGAACGGCGGCACAGTGACAGCAGTTGTTCTTCTGCGGCAGCTTCGTTTGCCCGCTGATTCAGCAGAGTTGGCAACCCTCCTGGTGAAAAGCGGAGATTTTGCTGATATCCTATCCGATAATTCAGAGTTATTCTCGCTAACGCCCAACCCTCAGGAACTGAAAATTAACGATCTGCCGTCGGGTATACTGAAGCAAGTGCTGAACTGCCTGCAGGCTCCTCAATGTTACGAAATGCGATCCGTGTGCAAGCTGCTTGATCAAGCCGTTACGTCGACCGCCTTCAGCACTGTGTATCTGCAGTTTGATGCAGTGGAATATGTGCGCCGCCTGAACAAGGTGTGGAGCCCGCAAGTAGCCGTTGTTGTGGTCCATCGGATGGAAAATCATTTTGTGTCGGTCTGTCAGCTCGTAAAGTGCTTTGCAGTGCGGAGTGGAGTGGAAGCGCTCCGCTGACGGCCTTGGTGCTGGAAGGCTACAATGATCTCCCGTTCAGTTATACAATCGGTGGTGGCGTTAGCGATCACCTGACACTTCCAGCGTCGGTCTGCCGGTTCTTGGTCTTTCGCAATGTCTACCTTAATGGCAGGATCAACTTTGACGGCGGGTCGCTCAATTTTAGCGTGCTAATCCGAGCTGGGCGGATTGATCTGAGCAGAGTTGACGGTTCTGCTCAGTTCTGGACCATGGTGGCGCACAATGTGAATAACCATGCATGGGAAGTGGAAAAGATTCGATCGTATTTTTCAAAGCCGTGCCGTTTCCCTGAACGTATTCTCAAGGTTTGTAGTTCGCTTTCGTGCACAGATCAGTTACCTGACAGGTCAAATTTTAACTTTAACTTCTCTTTTACAGATTCTCAATGGCATTGAGTATGTGATGTACGAGGGCAGCGACAAGCGAAGAAAGCATTGGTTCGCTATACATTTGCTGGGCTTACGGCCGGATCAGTTAAACGGACTCGCTTGTGCCGTAATTGCAAGATTATTGGCAGATATTGAGTGGAATACATAATCGGATGTGACAATATCCTATTTTAGATATTAATGGAAATATTTCCCAGAAGGATGTGTTTTAGGGACAGCATTATATATTTTACTGAACGATTAGTTTTATTTATTGGGCGAATTAATGTAATAAAATACTAAAAGTAATTAAAACATTGGTAGAAACTATTTCGAAAAGCGCTTGTTGATTGGACAATATTAGTGTCTCTTTATAAAAAGAATAGTAACTGTTTTCCTAAACGAATTGTTTAATGAAGTTATTATTGTACTGGAGAATACTGCAAAAATTAATTAAAAATATAATAAATGAATCAGCTGACTGTCGGTTGATCTGTGAGAAGATTGTGAATCCGCGCATCGTGCTGCTGGACTGCAACTTCCAGTACGAGAAGGGCGAGAATCAGACGAACATTGAGGTGGACTTTACGCGGCAGTAGGAGGCGTACATTCACCGAGAAGGGCGTTTCGGAACTGGCGCAGCACTCTCTCCACAAGGCGGGCATCACGGCCTTGTGCTGCATGCGCAAGACGGGCATGGCCAGGTTCGTACACACCATGCATGCATCCATAGCCAGTGTTATTTGTTAATGGTGTAATATTATTTGCTCTGTTGATGTATGGAATTATTTTCCTTATCTTATGGGTTGTTTGTTCCGTTTGTTTTTGCTACTATTTTTCATAATATCACATTGCTTATTTTTCCCTTTATTTATGTTTTATATTTATTTATGTGGTGTTATTTTTCTTATAATAGTATTGTAGTATTGTTTTAGGTTATTCATGGTATTATTCTGGGGTATTCGAGGCTGTTTCTAAAAAAATAATTATTAATTTTTCATTTTATTCACGGTATTATTTTGGTATATTTTATGCTGTTTTTAAAAAAATTCGAATTTTCAGTTTATTTGTAATATGATCTGATTTATCTATCTATCTGTATTGTTTTGTTTTGTTACTCTTTTGTATTTAATTTTCAGTTATGTTTGATATCCATTTCATTTAAATGATTACGATGTGTACGTTAGACTTATTCTATGGAAATTTTCCTTATTTGTCGGCACAGAACTGAAAAATTCAGATAATAAAACATTGATTATAGTAAAAAAGATGTAGAACAAGACATGCCGCGTACAATCGGCGAATGATTTGTAGAGCGTCCAGTGCACGTATCGTCAACCGCACGGATGGGCTGCGCAAGCAGGACGTGGGCACTGGCACGGGCCTGTTCAGCGTAGAGACGCTGGGCGACGAGTACTGGGTCTTCGTCACCGGCTGCCAGGAGCCAAGGCCTGCACGGTGCTGCTGCGCGGCGGCAGCAAGGACATGCTCAACGAGGTGGAGCGCAACGTGAACGACGCCATGAAGGCGGCGCGCAGTGTCATCATGGACCCGCCCATTGTGCCCGGCGGCGGGGATGTCGAGATTGTCTCGTCACAGGTATGGCGGATATTGCCAGTTTCTTTTTTGATTATTTTCATTGATTTCCTCTTAGTGTTTTTTTGTGTTGATTTTTTTATTTGATTCTTGTAGTGCGCTTAATTTTCCTAGTTAATTCATTTAATTTGCCGTGTTTTCCCCCTTTTTTTGACTCAGATGTTTTTAGTGTTAATTTGGTTTATACCATATTTATTTTGTTGGTGTGAAAATGTTCGGTTTTGTGCCAGGTTAATCAGAACTAATTAAACAAGAAAAAAATTTGAGAACAAAAGAACAGATAAAAATACATTTAAATATGAATCGAAATTAATTTCGGTTAAATTAAAACTGGAACAGTGGACCGGATGTGATTGATGGTATCTTTACAGGCCATCAAAATTAGTTCAAAAGGAATACAAGTTTATTAACATTCACAGTAATATTTTAACTTGCTGCATCCTTGTTATAATTGTCGGCCTGTTTCATATCACGCAGGTGAAAATGACCAAGGATGTGCACTTCAAGTCCTTCCGCGAGTCGCTCGAGCACCCCGCCCTGATGGACATGGATATTGCCAAGGTTGTCCGCTCCCATCAACTGCACATTGGCTTTTTGGCGCTGCATCAGTTTATGCAGAGTCAGGGGCGGTTGCCGCGGTGTTATAATGAGGAGGATGCGGGGGCATTTTTGGAGATGTGCCGGAGCGTTAGTCAGGGATTGCCATCAGGTATCGACCGAAAGGGAACTCTTAGCAAATCAAAAACATTTAAATTAAATTTAGAAAAAAAAGTAAATTGAGAAAAACTGAACAAATACGATTTGAATATAAATACGAAAATTGTAACATTCTCATATATCTATCATTAATAATTGATTTAATAGTTGATTTAGCATAATTGTTCATTAATTGGTGTTAATATTATTACGGGTTAAAAATCAGTAAAAATTAAGAAATAGAAAGCAATATGAACAGTACCCCAGTTTTGTAAAAATAGTTATATACAAGTCTTGGGTCGCGCTAGCGCGCAACCCATTCGTGTTTGAAATGTCCTTAATTAAATGTCCCAAAATTTAAATAAATGGAGGTTCTTAAAATGTATGAATTGCAGATTCTGGACTTATGGTCATAGCGCTGGTACTGCCGATTTATTGATTTGGTGATTTGCAACACATACGTCATATACACGAGGCTAAAGGCGCCTGGTATACTGTAGAATATTAGGTTGTTTCTTCAGGTGGTACCTAAATACCCTTCCATATTTTCTACACAATATGTGAAATTATCCGCAGAACTGTAAGAAATAGTAAACGTTACATGCTTGGGTCAATTCAACTGTCTGATAAATTTTGTTCTATCAGATCGCGCAAAAACGACCAGTGCAAAAGATCACTGACCGATTTTGTACTGATCGTTTTTGCGCGAACACTGTTTTCTGCATGTTTAAAAACCGTTGGTAAGCTTCTTTCTGTGCAGAAAAACTGCATTTCTACCGTATAATATTGTTGAACCTATAGTGCACTTTTTCATACTATAGTGTGGTATTTTATCGGATCGCAGAGCTAGCCACAGGCGGACGCCCAAATGTTGGTACTAATTCCCAAACTTATTGTTCAAAACTTGGTTACTACACATAACGGTCGTTGCGCAATAAATCGTTAATCAGCATTCACAAAGAATTAAATTTTACTTTAATCTAAATTTCACTTCCTATGCAAAAGTAGTTTTAAGTAATTGGCGCTCCCCTCGTTACTAAAACAGCATGTTCGTAATGTGCTGCACATATTTTTCCGGTTCCGCTTATATGCAAATTTCTGTCGGTTTGGTAACGGTGCAGGCTTGTTTGCCCATTGGCTGGATCGAATGCTAAACGAATTACTACGTATACGCCACCTGTAATCACTGTTTCTAAAAATTTCAAAACTCGATACAAAATTTCAAATCTGGAATTTTTGCAAAAACTCTCCGTAATGAACACCCTTGACTAAATGTCTTTGGACCTGAATTGATTAGATCCTTATAAACTGAAAGATAAAAATGCTGTTTGAAACGGCGGAATCCGAGACGCAGAAATATATGAATCTAGAGATATGGATAATGATAATTTAGAAAAAGCGATAACGCAAAACGCGCATTTACAACCGTGAAAAATGGGTCTATAAAGTTTGCGCCTTCTCCTAATTGGTTCGAATACCATGTAACCGTTTTGGTGCAAGATGTCACTGCATGGGCGTTGACAAATGCATCGACTGGAAAAGGCGTTCCGTAAAACCGATTTAACGCCGCCTGTAATGATATCTACATCGCGGTTTTCTGAGTTCTCATTGGTTAAAAGCGATTTAAATTTAGATCGAGAGTGACTGGAGCCAATTGGAAATTTCGATGATATCACACGTGTGGAACATCATTTTTGTCTCTTTCAGTCAGGTTTAGAATTCCTTTTTCTTTCTCTCTGGGAAACATCTTTTCTGATTCGCTTTTATCCAAAAAATGAGCAAATATCTGAGAATTCAGCCTTTCGACCAGCTGCTTGGCAACAACAATCAACCAGTTATGTTAATATCGGTGCCAGCGTTAGGACCGACGCAGGGTACCCTGCCTGCTGGGATCCCAGTAACCTCGGCTCCAGAAAGCTCTTCTGCCGGCCCGTAGAGTAATCAGATGTCGCTTCTTGCCCAAGCCTATGCCAAAACGACCACTAGGAAGATCCGCGCCAAGAAGAAGCCCACAGACGGCCAACCGCCGAAAGCTGACGGCAGAAAATTACAGGTCCCCAATGAGAACATGATGGTGAAGCTGAAAAATGTACTGGAGGTTAATCCATACAATTACAGTGGAAAAAAGCAGGAAGAATCATGGGCCGAGGTTGTTCGAATGAGTCGTCCAATTCAGACCGGCGAGGATGGGGCCGTGATCACAAACCAGGAACCAGTCACTTCAACAGACATTAATAGTCTAAAAGCGCTGGTTCGCCGTCACTTGGACGACTTCAGCCAAAAGCATGTGCGAAGAACAGGCACGGAGGAGGAGTGGAGAGAGTGGGACGATATCATGGAGAGCATCAAAAAATATTCGGAAGGGGTTCCCCTCAAAGAGCGAAATCCAGAGAAAGCAGCCAGGGAAGCCGGCCTGAAATCCCGTATTGAAGCTACGCAACTGGGTATGCGCACTGGGGTAACAAAAAACAGCTGGGACGAAGTTGGCGAAGAGATGGAGGCACGAGACTTCGACCTGGAAATGGGCCTAACCGATCACCCCGACGATTTGGGAGGAAACTTGCACTTCTATGGTAACCTATATTTTCCATGTTTTTTTAATGAATTAACAGGCGCTGTATTTTTTAATGGCTGCTTTTTTCTGTCTTTTTTTAGATGATGAAATGGTTGATTTCCATGCTGATGGTACGGCAACTGCAATGGCGGGTACCCGCAACTTCAGGCTTCCCGGACTGGATCTGTCGGAGAAGACGAGGGATGACGTGCCGTCTCCATCGTCTGATACAACTGAAATTATCGCGAGTGATTCCAATAAGGACCGCGAGAAGGAGAAAACCGGCGGCGGTGATAAAAACGGAACGAAATCGACCTCCGCATCAACTTCCGCCGTCACTAATAGCGCACCCAGGTCCGCAAGAAATATGTTTCGTAAACGCGTGACAGAACAGGTGCGTCACGGACGTGTCGCCGCTGGCCGAAATCAAATGATGCAGACCTTCTCAAGCATGTCCCGGACTGTGGACCGAATGGAAGACACGGAGCAGGAAGAGAAGGTTGTTGAACGCCAAGAACGGGCAAAAGATCAGGAAGCTGAACGGAGCGACCGGGAAGAAGAACGTATCCTGAAGGCCAAACTGGCCGGGCAGGAAATTTTCGGCCCGAGAAAAAGACCGGGAAGAGCGGATAAAAAGGACGAAGAGGATCGAGCAGAACGGATGAAAAGGACGAAGAGGGTCGAAAAGTGCGAGAACAAATTCGAGCGCAGCAGTTGGATGTACAGAAAATTGATTTGGAAATGCGTAATAAGCAGACAGAAATGATGTTGCAGCTGATATCCAAATTTGTTACTGGAAAAGAGTAGTTGTTTCTGACAGAAATAAAGTTTTACTGGGTAGCCAGTACGGTGCAGGGATCCCTGCCTTTAATTGTATCGTAAATGATTCTCCAATGAGGACGGCTCAACCCCAAACTTCCAGTACACAAGTTCGAAGCCATACAAACAATTTAGACAATTTGCTAAAATGGCAGATATTAGATAGGCTTTACCCGACTGCTGCCAAAATAATTTCTGGTTTTCCCGATAATTACCGAACGCGAACTGAGTACAGATCCGCTGGAAACCCAGCTCAACAATTAGCCGACATCGGGACATCACCAGATTAAATACTGTTTCTGCCTCCGTCAAATTTCCGCTTTTATAAGGACATTGCAGCTCAGCGCTGATGCTGTTTCCCTTGTCCCCGAAGATACAGCACTGAGTTCCCCATACGTTGTTTCGCAGGCGTAGACGAAGCTGCATTTTTGACTCCCCCAACATATACATATCGTGCCAACGTCCTTCGCATGGTCCATACATATTCACGATCAAGCCATCCGGCGCCACAATGCTCTGAAACTTAATGACATGTCCGCGGCAAAGGCCGGAATAGTACTCTCTTTGAACCTTACCAGGACGGCAAATTGCTCTCGCGGTTCCATCAATAAATGCCCAGCAGTTTCCTGTAAAGCAGAAGTATCGGCTACCCGATCGAGCAGGGATCCCTGCGTAAAAGAGCCTTACGGTATCTTCCCCCACTCGCTCGATGGACGGCGGCAGCATATCTAGCGATGTGTTCAGCTCGGAGCCATGGCTGGGAAAGAGATTTCAGCAAGTGGCCGTGTGTCTCGTAAATGTGATTGATCGTTGCGTTGAAGATCCGAGATAACTGGGAGGCTTCTCTTCCGAGCAGATCGGCGCAATCCCTCCACCGGTTTGGGTATGTAAGGCGTCGTAAAACTACAGCAAGCGCGAATTCACCGGAAACAACGGTGCCGTTCCCGCAAGTGATTCGTTCGGGCATCCGCAAGCAGTCGGATAAACGGCATAAATCTTCGTAGGATTTCATGCGAAAGAAATGGCATAGTCGACCCCGTGGCATATTTTAGTTGGCATAGTCCAGTTCATGGCGAACATAAAACTTCTCCAGATCTCGATCAATCTCGTCAGCCAGATACAAAACAGAAGCCAGTACTATGCACTTCAAAATTCTACGTTTTAGTTTCTTCCGTTTTCTTATCGGTGATCTGCTCATGAAAGTGCTGTGCCTGGGTACCCGGAAATACATTGCGGGAAGCCGCTAAAATTGCTTGAATGGATGGGCAAAATTGGTGAGAAAACAGACAAATGCCAGAAGAAAAGAAAAAGATCAAAAAATGCCTTTCAGATAATAATGTAATAATTTTTCGCTCTGGTGTGCAGAGCGCTGATGTAGGTTAGTGCTGAAAACGCACGTGCAAGTTGATTTCTGTACGTACATACATGTCCATGACGAAATCGGGCGCTGTTTGCACGACTTGTATATGAAATACACGCTTTTGTAAATGCGCGTTCTGCGTTATCGCTTTTTCTATAATAATAGTGGAAAACATGGAGAGAAGATATCGAATGAGATTTGTGTTTACGAAACAATTGAACGGTGTATGATGCCTATAATAGAAACCAAAGTGGAAAAACTCGGAGAAGAGATCCTCCGGAACCTGGCCAAGACCTGCCACGGCGACCTATTGCCCATGATATCGGTGGTGGGGTCGATCGTCGCGCAGGAGGTGATCCAGGCCTGGTCGGGCAAGTTCCACCCCGTGTTCCAGTTTTTGTATTTCGACGCCCTGGAATGCCTGCCGGTCGACGCCCTCGCCAAAGCGGATGCCCAGACGACAGGTTCGCGGTACGACGGACAGAGCCAGATCTTTGGGCGGCAGTTTATGGAGAAGCTGCATTATGGGAAGTGGTTTGTCGTCGGGTCGGTGGCATTTGGTGTGAGCTGCTCAAGGTTTTCGCATTGATGGGGCTCGAGTGTGGAACTAAGGTTAGTGAGTTTGATAAAACACTCGATCAGTTCGTCTGTTGGTTAACGTAATGTGAGAAATATGGAACAGAATTAAAAAAAATGTCGCAGACATGCGGGTAAAATTTGGAGAAAACTTGAGGAGTTTGGAAAACAGCGTGGAGCAAAGTCAGAAAAAACTGTGAAAAACATGCGCGAATTCGGAAGAAAATTTCGGAAAATTTATAGAAACTTGTAAGAAATGTGGGAAAAATTTATAAAAATAAATCTGAAATTTGAAAAAAAATTTGGGAGAAATGTGGAACAAATTAAACAGAAATATGGATTACTTATGCGAAATTCGGATAAAATCGGAAGAAATGCATGGAATAGTGAAAAAATTGAAATAATCTGAGCAAGTTTGAAAGAATGTGAAATCGGGAGAAGATATTGGAAGAATGTCGGGGAAATGTTAGAAATGTGGAACAAAAATGATGAGTGTTCATTGTAGGGTAAGATGTCCGTGACGGACATGGACACAATCGAGAAGTTCAACCTGAACCGGTAGTTTCTGTTCCGCCCCTGCCACATGCAGGAGATGAAGGCGGACGTGGTCGTCAAGCACATGAATCCCGCTTTGAGCAGTATTTTCCAGCAGAACCGCGTCGGCGCGTAGACGGAGCGCATCTACGATGATACGTTCTTCGAGGCGATGGACGGCGTGGCCAACGCCCTGGACAATGTGGACGCGCGCATGTACATGGACCGTCGGTGTGTGTTCTACAAGAAGCCGTTGCTGGAGTCCGGACCGCTGGGTACTAAGGGGAATGTGCAGGTACGAGACAAGACACAGTAATACATGGAAAAAATGCATTGTTTTAGCAATATATTGTAATTTGTTGCAAGTCGGTTTTCCTTTTTCTAAGAAATTCAGACATAAAATAGTTTGTTACAGTATGGTTAGTTTGTGATAAATTTACTCTGTTGTTAAATGATTTGCATTCAATCTGTGTATTATAATTCAATAAAATAATATTTTAATCTAATGGAAGAACATTATCAATAAATGTAAAAATGAGAGTACAAACATGTCATAATGCAGGCGGTGCTGCCGAAGCTGACGGGATGGGACTCGAGCAGTCGTGGTCCACCGGAGCATTGCACCTCCGAGCCCATAAAGCGCCCATTCTATGTCAGAATGAACGGTGGGAAGAGCCTGACGATTAACGCACTGCGAAGTGCGACGCTTGGCGCGCTGATAAACGTCATTTTTGAACGGGCGGGATACCCTCCGGCACTACAGCGGCTCAAATGCCAGAGCAAGCTGTGGAACGACGAAGCGGCCGACATTTCGGCGTTGGTCGGCAAGACTTTCGAGTTCTTCGTGCCAGGGCCTGCCGGTACGTACTTGAAATGATTGGTCCCGGTGTTTTTTATTTCGGTTTTTCTATTTTGTATTTGTCTTGTATTTATTTTATATTTATTATGTAGTTATATTTATAAACAAGTAATCGGATAGTTTTTTGTATTTGTTTTGTACTGTATTTTATAATGAAATGTTTGAATGGTTTTTTTATTTTGTATTTGTCTTGTAATTATTTCGTATTTATTTTGTAGTAATCTTTAAAAGCAAATAATCGGATAGTTTGTTTTGTATATATTTTGTGCTGGTATTTATAGTAACACAATCCAACAGTTTTTTTTAATTTTAACGAGCGCAGCACTTAAACATTTCAGTGTTTGAAACTTCCCACTTTTGTAATGACGTATCCAGGTGGTGATGGAAATGTAAGAAATATCATACGAGTTAAGTGATAAAAGAGTGCAAAGATTATTATCTCTCTGCAGGGGCGGACAACAATGGGCCTGGGAATCAATTCCCTGCTGCGCCGCAGGTCCATCAGGTAGTCGACCATTGGCCAAGGTATTTTAAAGCGCGTGTACACGATTCAGTTTGCAGGGTCTTCCAATCTATATGATGGCGTTAAATATTAACACCAACGTGCAGGTTGGACCTAATGGCCAGGCGGTTCAGCCCGTACCTCAAGGCCAAGTGGTCCAACCCGGGCCTAATGGTAATGGCCACGCGGCCGTCGCTGTCCAGCAGCCAGTGAACCCTCAGGTGAGGTGCCTACCCTGCCCTCCGCTCTTGTCCCGACTGGTAACGCGAATCCAACACCGACGATGACTGCACTGGTGAGTGTTATGATGAGTCTTCTGTATTATTTTTTGGCTTTGTCTCATTGAGAAATTGTCTGTATGATAGTCATTGTGTATTTGAGTTTTAGAAATCGTAGATTACTTCTTATTTTTTTCTTAGATTTGGTCAAATTTGATTAAATTAATTAAACTAAAATAAATTAACTAGCTTAAATTAAAATTAAATTAAATACTTATCCATTTTAATTGAACAATCCTGATAATGTATTTCATTGCCATTCGTATCATTATAAACTATAAAACGTTGAAAAATTCGTCCTTATTGGTTCGGGTTATTCACTGAAATGCACACAGACTGCTCTAAATTTTACAAATGATTGTACAAATAAGGTTTATTCGTTAAAGCCGCAGCGGCAAGTCATAGCTTATGAGCCGCTGACGAAGATAAAAAGCTTGTGGTTAGTAATTCCCTAATGCTTTTCTGCTGCAGTACTCCACCATCCCCGGCATCCCGAGACAGCCTAATGTGCTACTTGCCCGATTCCACCAACATTACCATTGTGCTTTTCGCCTCGTAAGTATGATGCAGGTCTGGTTACGGTAAACAGCAGCGCATGGAGCTCCATACATGCGTGAAGCGGTAGCTTGTCACTTGGCGCTTAACTGGATAATTTCCAGTTAGAATTTGCGCAGTCCTATAAAGCATAAGATGATGGCTCACCAGAGGGGGGTAGCCAAGTAAGGGCCAAATTAATGTATAGATCGAAGTAACGTATTTTATATAAAGTCAGTTAAACCGATACTTGTAAAAAAATTGTTCGATCCGTCGAATTTTGACGCGTTGGAATGTCTTTTGGATCCAGAGATGCTGTAACTGCTGTTTGTATCGTTGCAGCCAGACGGCCCCATCACCAGTGACTGGATCCCGGTCCTCCAGGGCTTCCTCCAGGAGAGTACATGCGGGAACAGCTTGTCCCGCAAGCGGTAAACTGAAATGATAGCGATTAGGGAACGGTGATGGTCGCAAAGGGTGGCGAAAAGTACATAGCGGTGGAAGGAGTAGTACTATCGAACAAGTTAAAGTTTTTTCGACATGTAAAACAGTATTCTATGGTCTTAAACGTGTTCCTTACGATTGAAAAAGAAAAATATTTTGATTTGTTGATTTTTGAAAATTAATGTTCCGTTTGCTTAATCTTTTAACATGGCGCTCTTTGGGTGTTCCGTGGATTTTTTTTCACGGGTGGAAGTGAAGAATGATTCTGTGCAAAACGGGAGAGATAGCACGTCACTGCCGCTTAAGGCGATGTCACCGCAGCGACTTTAGCATGACTCACTTTTGACTTTCGACAGGAATGGGGCAATTATCCCCTCGGTGGTTAGACCGCCATGCGCCTCATGCTGGGGATCATGTCGTCAATTTCGTGCAGGCCAACCGGACCGCCATTATCTCTTTGGGCGGCGCCAGCCCTGCCGACTTCGACATGTTCATTCGTGGCTTCCGGCATACCACACGCGGCACCGTGATGAAGCATTATTTGGGAAGTCCGTGTGGTCGGAATTCTCCCTACGGGAGGATTTACGCGGGAGTAATGAAACTCCTCTACCTCCGCGTATGTATACATGCCTGATGCAACGTACTGCGTTAACGGTGCCACATTTTGTTTTTATTTTTCAGCATTTTGGTTTAAGCATGTTATTTTACTTCTTTATGTTTATTCACTTTTGTTGGATTCTGTGTGTTTAATACGGTGTTCTGATCTCATTCGGGATTGAGTTGAGGTGGATAAGTTTCCCGATGATATAATGTTTACGGATTTGTTATGTAAATTCGTGACGTTCGTTTTCAGTCCTTTTTACCTGCACGCGCAGGTAAGAAGGTATAACATTGAAAAAAATTACTTACTCGATTCGGGTTTTGTGTTTGCTTGGTGGTTACGTTCAAAGATGACCGCAGATTTATCAATGAATTTCTCTCTTCACAGAAAGGTAACAAACACGTAGCGTAAGATTCCCGAGATTCAAAAGCGCCAAAAATTTACAATACTATGCCGAGAGCGCCACTGATAACATTTGTCAGCGTAATTATTACAAAAAAATTTATTTACAAAACTCTCTGCATTCTGACAACATAATATGTAAACGAACCAAACAGAAGAGAGGAGTGAACATGAACCGGAAATGTACTATGTATGCGATCCGATTGAGACTGGTACTTCGACAAGTGTTGCAGCATATAGCACATATTTTACGGATCACGGGATATAGCACCATTCCCCCCAATGTTTTTCTGCAGAGGGAAATCATTCTAACGTGGGGGGAAATCACTGCGTTTGCACAAACCCGTCTTCGCAACGCCACGCTTTTTGTGCTTTAAAAATTGTCAAACTGAAACACTTCCCGTTTGTTTTATCCTGAGTCAATCTTGCCCAACAATGGACCAAAAGAAAGGGAAAAATCTGCTGAGAATTATGATCTCAAACAAGTCCAGTTTAATTGCCTCCGAAGGATATTCGACGCGTTTGCGGATACCGTGCGTCAACGGTTCTGGCTCCTGCCGTAAGGATCCATGTTAAGTACAACGGCGCCGTATTTCCTTCAGCTTTCCTGAATCCGCACTTGCCTGGCATCATAATTCTCAGCAGATTTTTCCTTTTCTTTTGGTTCATCGTTGGGCAAGATTGACTCAGGATAAATAAACGGGAAGTGTTTCAGTTTGACAGTTTTCAAAGCACAGAAAGCGTGGCGTTGCGAAGACGGGTTTGTGCTAGCACAGTGATTTCCCCCCACGTCAATGTGATTTCCCTTTGCAGAAAAGCATTGGGGGGAATGGTGCTATATCTCCAGCATTTGTCGAAGTATCTGTAATGATGCATTTGCGCCGCAAGATTAATTAGTTTAATATTGTGATTTAATGCAGCAGATTGTTATCAATCAGATAATTTTGAACTATTAGTAATAAAAAAAAACGAAAATAAGTTAATGGATTAAATGAAATTTACTGACCTTATCTGGCTGATTTATATGTACTACAAGCAGACAAGCTTTCAGGAATTTCATTACTCGGTTCACTATCTGCATACCGTCGAGAAAGGGTTAGTTTTGTATTTTTTGCTTGGAGTTGCAGTATGCATTTCTCTATAGCGGCACATTGGTGGTTCCCGTATTTAAGAGAAACGACCGGCGTTTTGCAGCGAAATCCTCTGTAAGCATTACCTTATTGTTAATACCAACACGGCTCGGAAGTGCATCGATCAAGCGTTCGGATGTGATCATTACATCCTCAAGGTACGCGTTCGGCTGTTTATATCGCAGTTCTCACTGATTTGTGCACATTTTGTCATTTATATTCTGTTTTGAGAGTGGATACTTGTACAGTACAAGAAGGTATGATTAGATGTCGAATTATTTGGTTAATTTAAAATTCTCTCATGTGCAAGTAGCCTTAATTGTACTTTGTTTAAATTTTGGTTTATTTAATAATTTACATTTATATATTTATTTGAATTTATCTATTTGAATTTAATTTGTTTATTAAGCTGGCCAGTGCATCTCGTGCCCAATTTGACACAGAGTAACGGTCTCTTAATTTTTATTTAAATTTTTTTATTTAAATTTGTTTATTTAAATTTATTTTTTCACATTTATTTACTTGAATTTATTAATTTTTAGAGAAGTCGAATATATGATAGCAGCACGAGCGATTGTTCCACACTGTTTATCAGTTGCCCCGTGGGCAGATTTAATTTGGCTGTTGTTTTTTTACTGCTTAAGATAAAATGATGAATAATTATCAGTTAACCTACACAGTAACTTGATTAATAAACTTGTGCCAGTTTAGTCAGACTCTGCAGACGGCGCAGAGAGTGTTTCGCGTGTTAGTGGCGGTGTTTATGCCTTGCTACCGTTTGTTCATATAAAAACTGATTCTGGAGGAAGGTGATTTAAATTTCGGAACGTGAGAGATGGAGGTGATGAGTGCATCGTATTGAAGTGGCTTTTATTAAGATGGCCGGTGCATCTCGTGCCCAATTTGACACAGAGTAACGGTCTCTTAATTTTTCGGAACTTTATCATACAACGGGATGTGCTGAAAAATGTCCTGTTGCTACTGCAATCGTCGCATCAGTTTCTGGTTGTAACCGTTATACGAGTTTTACGACAGATCGCCGGTAGGCAGGTGTACAGTGATATCGTTGAGTAGCGGCTGGGGTCCAAGGAAAGAAAGTGTTACCAGAGAATACGCTGGAACGACTATGGTATTCGCTAAAATTACTAACACTGATGGAAATTTTTAATTTGGATATCGCTTTTTTTAACCGTTGAATTTAGCTTCGGAAGCTGAATTAGGTCCGTAGAGTATGTTCTGTATTTTTTTTATAATTTATCAATGGATAATTGCTGCTTTTGCAGTGCAATAGGTTGTGTAGCGTTTCGTAGTACGATGGCTTTATTAGCGGTTGTATACGTTCGAATTGGGCATTGACAGAGATCGGCCGATTAGCCCCTTCTTTTTTCTGTTGATAATAATTTTATAGCACTGTTGTGAAAAGTGCGAATAAAAAATAATACAAATCCTAAAAAATGAGACCGAATAAAAATTCGGATATATGAAGTATAAACCATTATTTTTCTTCGGATTGAACGATGACTTATACAACCGTTACATCGAATGCGGCGACCTTCTGAAACCGGTCGTTGATTTATTCCAGAAGGACGGTCGGCGCTACAACGTTCGTCAACTCAGCCATCCGGGAGCATTTTGAACTCGTTTTTCTGGAAGGCATCTACGTGATAGGCCTATACTGGGCCATGGTTGTTCCGTTGTGCTTCAATAAGACCGTTCATAATCTCAACGTCCTCTACCAGACCCACGTACACCAATCCCTCTCGTGAACCCATCCGCATCTCGCTGCTGAACCGGAAATGGCGGGGTCGGAAAGGCTCTGATGAAGCGGATGAGCATGGTGCCCAGCGGGGGTCGAAGCGGTTCCGACGGGATGAACTGGAGCTGGATGGGTGAAGAGCAGTGGTTTGAGAATGAGGAACATAGGGGTGGGATGTGGAGATGGAATGTGTGGCGGAAGCGGAGAAGGGCGGGATGGAGAGTTTATTAAGGATTAATTGGGCACCGCTGGTGAACGGCCTTCGCCGGTAATTATTACATACCGGTTACTTAAGCTGATATCTCATTAGAAGCTTGGAATATGTGGACAGAAAGCTTGGTGTGATAGTTCTCCTGTTTTTCCCCTCAAGATTTCTCAATGGTCTAAAATGGTTGTTTTTTCATTTCCTGTAGAAATACGGTTTCTTAGTAAATGCAGAATTGTTTCTAAAATTAAAAAAAACCATTCCGCGAGATTTTCGAATCAGGTATAAAAGATGTATAATGGACAGTTTCGGGGGGTTTGTTACAGTTTTCTCATAATATACTGGCTACATGGAAGCGTGCGAACCGTTAAAAGTGCGTGCTGGCTGGTACAATCAGTTCACATAGTCGTAGTGCAAGGGTCAGCTGATCCGATTTGAACTAGAGCTTAAATGTGCATTTTTGGCTGGAAGTGTTACGGTGTTCCGTGTTTTAGAGGGTATTTAAACGAGATAAGGTAAGCAAATGCAGTAAGCAGGAGAAATTGATCGACTGTAATACTGCACTATTATTAATTGTGTAAGTTTCCGAGTAATTCACGTAACCGTGACAAGATTAATACTATATTGAATGGTCCTTTTATTACTAAATATTTTTCGGTATGTGACATTCACGTATACGGCAGGTCAGTGTCCAGTTCGAAGAGATTGTACGTATCGGTACCAGAGTGGCTGGTTTTGTTGCAGATTGAGATGTGACTAAGATTGTTTGACAAATTCACAAGAACAAAAATCAGTGTCGGTATAGTACGATAATTAGTAACATTTAAGCTGTGAAATGGTGTTCGTTACAGGGTAACGCCGACGATGACGCCAGCACCTTCCCGGGCTCGATTGCCCTGCAAGTCCACCGCGTAAAGTGCCCCTCGGATCTCCGTCATTAAGCTGTCACTGCCTCCCTGGCATCGGGCAATCCAATCCGGTAAGTTAACACCCCGCCCGACATCTACACCAACGGCCCGTTGAATTTCTCCCCCGACAACCACGTCACCTTCTCCTGCCAGAGCTACGAGAGAGGCCTCGGAATCCTCCCGGCGCCTGTCCCCTCTGCATCCGGCCAGTACACTCGGCTGACCCTCCCTAGGGGCCTGTTCGGACGAGGAGGCCGCGACACCGGAGACGAACGGTACCGGAGAGGAGTATTCCAGGAGGGAGAAGCACCGGAAGTGACGTCATAAGGGAAAATGGAAACTGGAGGGAAGGTTAAAGCTGTTTCTGGCGTTATGCGTTTGCCTGCCGTGTTAACTCTGATGGCTGTCAAAGTTTAGCCATTCAAAGGAGCCACTCGGCTGTATATTGGACAGTGGTGTGGTCTACGAATGCAGCCATAGTACGGGAGTGGACAAGGTTGCGCTAATGACCTACTGTCGTCTGCGGTGCGCCGTACATTGTGTGGTTCGTTTCGCACTAAGCCTATATCACATGTCCTGTCTGCAGTGACTCTGTACAAGGTTTTACACCACAGTGGCGGTATTTTGTGTAATCCAGAGAACAACGTTCAGCTCGGCAATCTCCCGACAATAAGTCGCGGATCCATGCGGAATGTTTTGCACCGCAAATGTGGGGATTTGGCGAACGCGGAAGGCTGTAAAATGCTCATATAATTACGTAAGCTGACTGTTTGGCAGTTATCACAGAATGACGGGAGAAGTGGTTTGCAAAATAGTGATATGAAAAATGCTTTACCACTCTGAATGTTTCTGTTATGAAATATAGCGCTTTTGTTTGCGTAGTTTCCGTCTTGATGAAATTACTGTTTTGCCTGGGAAGCACAGAAATAGACATTTTTTTGGTAATGGTATTCATGACCTTCGGTGTCATGTCTGCCATCGAGATCGAGTCCGCCGCGAACCGGTCATTTTTTTCTCGGTCTTGCCAGAAACTGAATTAAGTTTCGTCTGTCTGAAATCGCAACAACTGCTCACGGGATGCAATGGAGTCACACGACTGGACGGGATGTAATGCAGTTACACAATTTGATACATACACGACCTTTCGCGCACACCCTTTGCTTTTATTGTGCAGTGGCCCAGAAACCATCGTCCCAATTAGCGCGAGAAGGAACAGTAGCCAAAATCAAACTAGCGTTACCGCGCATAATTCCCACGCTTAAGCCTTAAACCCTGAAACAAGAAACAAGTAGATCGGACCATTTGCTTATACAGCACACACAACCTCTGCTCGATTTTAACAATACTGAATTACATTTCACTGTTCTAGCCTATCTTCGTTTGTTTTCGCATCAGGTGTGCCTGCTTACTTAACAGTTAACACTTGGATTTTTGTTGAGCAGTTTACGATGAATGCTGGCTTTGATGAATAAAAGTTAGTTCACTAGTCAGCGCAGTTTGAATTTCCACTTTCCTTCCTTTAACTACGTTTAGGCTTATGAAATGTGGCTATTTCGCGCAACTTGCGTACTGCATGAGAATTTTAATTGCAAGTAACTACACTGGTTTATTCATTTAGAGCGCTGCTCAAAACAAAGGTTGACACGGCACGCAAAAGATAACTACACAACTTCCGGCTGGCAATGTGAACTCGTAAGGAGCGGTACGTCCGTTTTGTCGATTTTGCATGTGGACCAGATGGATGAGCATCTTTCCGTTTGGAAGCGTATTTGCTTGACAAGTGTATAATGCATTAAATAAGGTATGACGGTAAATACCGCAAGTGGGAAAGCAGGACTCAGTACTTCTGTGACAACTGAATGCCAACGACAATGCGTACATATTTTGCTACAATCATAGTGACACCGAGGAGCGAGAATCCTGGACATCCTTTGCGGCAACGTGCCGTTTATTCAGATTGTGTGACGAGTGATAGGAATGTTACGCTCTCCTCTTTATACAGTTACAGTACTCCTCTCCTCTTTATCCCTCTCCTCTGTATTAACAATTTTTAGTAATGCCGTGTACTCTCAAGCTGGAGTTTACCCCGTTGCACAGAAAGAAATATTTCACTTCGGGCCGCTGGCCAGTACACAATAGCAACCAACCCAAAGAAAAAAACCTTGCAGAGTTCAGTCAGAATAACAAAACAGAAACTGAAAGCGCGGTATTTATGGTAAAGGATTACTAATCGAACAGTCCAGACGGAGAGCCGATATATAACGACAATATGATCGCACATTACATTTCCGTTCCCTTATGCTAAGGCTGGGTAAAACATCCAATTTCTGCAGTAATATATCGCCTTTTCGACTGCCACAATAGCCAGTGTGGTCATGTTTTCCCATTCTATCGTCGGTAGATCTTCGGCCAACCATCGTTCCTCTCGGCTTTCACCTTGCCCTTTTATTACACTCTCCAGACCATTGATAATCTGCAAACAGAAAACCATATTTCTTGCAAAATTCTCCCGTTACACTGCATGGAAATCTACCTTCAGAACACGAGCCCTGCATGAGCTAGAAGAATGACATCCTGCAGACAGGTGCCACCGAATACTCTTGATGTCCGCTTCGCGATCACAATGCTCTACATTTTGTGCAACAGTTGTCCACCACTGCGCGGCGAAATCAGCGTTAGTTAAATCAATGCGTCCGGATTGGATCCTTACGTATAATGTGTCGTTCAAGCACTCGGAAAAGTTAACCCCGACGATAAACTTAGCTTGACGAAAAACCACACATCGACACACGGATGATAGAAACGACAGTTCGTCGCTAACGCCAGTGCCAATTGTATAACTATGACAGATATTGTTTCGCTCTTTCAATACTAGTGCCATTAAGGTACGACCATATTTGGCCACAAGCAACTTCAGAAGACGGCAGACTGTTGAAAAATGGTCATCCATGCAATGGACGACAACGACCGTTGTTACGGCGCACCACACGTTGCTTATGCAGCTCACCGACATACGCGCATCCTCATCGAGATAAATGATTCGGTGGGACACTGTTTTTATGATTTGGTCCCACAGTTTGCACACGATCCGCATCTTTATACACGGAACGGTCTCCAGGCATTTCAGCAGCTCTTTCAGCAGATCAAACGGCATTTCATTAATTCTCAACTCCAGGGGCAGCCGACGATCCAGGTCAACTGGGATGTCGTCCTTGCTGTTGATCAGCAACGTCTCCAATTCCACCGCATCACAAGGAAGACGAAGCTGCCTCAGGGGAACAACGGCAGTCACTTGAGTGCCGTTCGGCGTAAAAAGCTTTACGAATCCGTGTATGGTAAGCTGATAAGACGAGGAATCCCGTACAGAATAAACAGCCCTCCCTGAATACCATTTCCACGGCTCGTCTGGCTGCAGTTGCAGCAGCACTTCAACGGGCTCACCGCTTTCAATCTCGCAGATCCTCTGAACGTCGGGCTTGTCGGTGCTGTACCTGTAAACGCTCCCAAACGGCACGGAAGCGAGCGATTTCGGTGCGTAGTCAAAATCAACGATCAGGCCATTAGGTTCCTTTGCGATCACCTGGGCATGGTGCAGCAGTCCATCATTTCCACGGACCGCAACGGAATTTCGCTGGACCACCCAGTAATGTGGAAAAGGCATTCCCGAGTGCTTAACCTTTACGGCATCCGAACGACAGCTTATTTCGGCAAGGACAGCCTTGTCAGACGGCTTCTAACGGAAGCAAGACAGCCGTTATAGTGCGCAATAAAAACTGCATAAATAATACACTGTAATGTTGCTACTAATTGTCGCCTATTGTAAGATGAAAAGCGAATGCAAGAATTTTCCATGTAAAGATATCAGTTCTGGTTCAACTCTTCGAGAACCTTGTGAACGGCCGTAATGACCCATGCCTGCGTCAAAGCTGTCATGTCGATCCAGTTCCGTATCTGTCAATGAACATACCTTCGTAGTGTTGTGTTGGTTACATTCCGCAATTTGTTCGTCAATCCAGCTTTTTATTTCTACATAATCTGGATTCGACTTATGACGGAAGCCCTGAAAGGACAGCAATTTCCAGAATCGCTCCGCAAAACCATCTTCCCTGATATCGATCCATTTTTCTTGTACGCCAACTCGCACCGATACATAATAGTAGGGTTCCGGCTTAGGTAGCCCAATGAACCGGCATATCGAGCTAAAGGAAGCCACGGTATCCTTCAGACTCTCGAGTTCCTCGCAGCACGGTCCCATGCTGAATGACATTCCCTCAAACCGTACGGCGGTGAGACGACGATATCCGTACTCAGCGGCGCTGCGCTTGAGCAAAACGCTGAAAGATCGCAGTAAATCATGGCGGTCGTCCATCTCACAGCATAACACAACAACGACTCGGGTCCTCGTGGTCCACAGATTATGCAAATATGACGCACCGGCACTGTTCAGGTCACCATACTTCAAGTGTACAATCGTCCCGGCTGTGGCCATAATAATGTCGTTCCAGAGTTCGCAAACACGACGGACCGCTCGTTGATCCCATGTCACCATACACTCGAACATTTCACCCAGTAACGCTTTTGGTAAATGGTTCACGTTAAAATCCAGTGGTAGGTGATAGTGCACAACATAGGCCGTTGGTCGGGTGCTCCAGATTCGTACCGGTTGTATTTCATCACGCACCGGTCGGATTTGTTGTCCTGGTACGATGATTTCAACGGTTTGTCCGCGTGGCAGTAAGACGCTGACATGGCCGAAATACCCGCTCTTGAAATCAGCTGCCAGAAGTCTTCCTGGATGCCATTTCCATCGCTGGTCGTTTTTGGCTTGCAGCAGCACCTCCACCTTGTCTATCTCTTTCAACGGCGTTGCGATGTGACTGTGCGATTTACGATGGTCCCCTGCGTTGTAGAATTTGCACCATGAGGTAAAGATGTGTGTCAAGTGGAAGACCCGGCCGACAGGAACAATGCGCATCCGATCTGGTCCACATCCGAAATCGATGAGGAAACCATCGCTTTCCTGGTGAATCAGCAGTCCGTAGTGGAATAGACCGTCGCCTCCTTGGACGGAGACGGCATTGTCTTTTCCAACTTTGCCAGGATAGACTATGGCCGACATGTCTCCGGTCATGATATCGGAAGGAAACATGTTTTGCCTGCAATGACAACAATAAAAATAAACTGGCTATTTTTCTGGACCATCTTGCTGTAACTTGTAAATATCATTATTTTTGGTGCGAATGCATTCGCTCTCAGTTTCGCT
>JAQGAU010000552.1:0-26391 GCA_034698045.1 Paramacrobiotus richtersi
CTTTCTTTCTTCGACATTGTCGATCGTGGGCGCTGTCGGTGCCGGTTGTCTATAAGAATAACAGAGCGTCCAGTCTTATGATTAGCCAGAAAATTGAGTACGGATATGTCAAGATATTCATAACCGCATGCACATCCGTCAGAACTTTATCTAAGTAATTATTATATAACCGCAATATACAGTATTTAGCAGGATTAATATACTACTTAAAAAGGCGGACTGACGTTGACCACACCATTAGATTTTCACATGAACGGATCAGCAAGTTTCAATAGTCGTACGACTATATGCACGCTTCTTTAATTTGTTTACATTGACCAAAGCATGTAATGTTTTCGAGAGAAAAACTTTATCTTTTTTTATTCTCTGCGCTTAGTACACAGAACTATTCAGCGGAACTGCTTATGCTGATAAGTTGTAAGAGCCGAGTAGTTTTTCGTTATCAGTTTCGCTATTATTATTAGCGCAGTTATTAGTTTCGCTAACTGCGTTTGCTATTCGTTAACTGCATAAGCAGAAAATCACAGCTTTTGTTCCCGCCCAGAAATATTGCATTTGTAACAGAATTTTTTCTCGGGGGAACGGTGGAGTGGACGCCTCCATCAACTCGAAGCTGTACATGTGCTGTGTAATAATTATATACCCTAATGTAATCGTCACTTACAGTCCAATGTCCACGTAGGGTTTTGTTATGTTCCCGTTTGTCCAGCTCCAGCTGCCAGTTTCATAGGTCAACCCAATCCAGTAATAAGGGTACTTGTCAGTAATTCTTGCTTCTACCCATTGCTGTAAAAAAACTGATTTAGATGCCGTATACGTAGTGACGTGCCACGTAACGGTTATCCTTTGTCCTATGCCACGGTACGCAGTTATTTATTAATTATACTACTGATTATTGCTTCGACGAAATGTCTTTCCAAATGGTTTTCACGATCTACACTCTTTTACTGTCTGTTCAAAACACCGCGCTGGTAGGATTTTTTTTCTTTATTATGTCTTACTAATTCGTCATAAGATTCGAAAGTTGCAATTTCTCCTCCCCGCATTTGACATTCCAGGACCGATTCGCGAAAGGTTAATCTGACAGCATTGGGGCCATTGTATTCTTCGTCACCCGAGGCTTTAGGATTAAATACGAAGTAGCAGTCGTTGGTGCCCTTTCGGTTAAACCATTCCTGACCAGGGCACTGAGATCCCAGGACGACACCTAAATTGCGTATATGCGTTTGAAACTTTATGTTTTTGGCATCAGAAAACAGTTCAAACAAGAACAAAGAATCTGTTGGACGTAGTAATTCATTAGTGCTTACCGGCGAAAAATAAGAATATCGTGCCGGAAAAAACCAATGTCGACATGTTGCACGGCTTGACAATATTTGCTAGAGAACCATTGTAGCATCAGCCGTATACTGGCAAGGGTGCAGCGATTAGCAAAAAAATGTAGATGAAAAGCGGAAATGATTTTCTGTTGTAAATTTTGCCCAGACTGGACTACTTGAAAAGTGCTTGGGGAGGATCTAGATAATTTAATACCCTGGCGAAAGAGTGGGTGTACAAAGCTGGCCACATTTCCAGCAACGTGTTATTGTTCTGTTTTATGAGCGTACCATAACATTTTGATAAGTCTTTGTTTCTGGATCAAAAGAAGGAAAATAATTGTTGCGGTGTAATACATCTGTACGAAAGGTCAGTTATACGCCAGACAAAAGTTGATGGAACAATGCCGTTTACCACAAAGTGGTAAATGTTAACTTATCTCATGTGCTATAAACACATCAGATAACGCCACTTATATCTGTGACAGGTTATGAACGTTTCTGTGTCGTACCAGGAATGTCTGTTACTGAAATTCCAACTATGTTTTTGTAATATAATTTCAAATCCTTATAATTAATTACTCATTTTCTACAAGATTGGCAGCTTAAATGTTAAACGTCAAACAAAGGCAGAAGTACTACTCGCAGTGCTAGGTCATTGATTTGCTTGTTTTCGAAAAAAGATTAAAAAGTGGTATTTATCATTGCAGTTAAAATTTTTATGAGTGCAGTTAAAATTGTTTTATAGTAATTACGAAACCTTCAGTAAGACACCCTTCGCGCTTGTTCTCCTGTAGGACTTCCGGTATGTTATACACCGTAGCTAAAATATACCGTTCTTATCGCCAAATGCGGTTTGCATCCATCGTGACAGTGCGAAATTCTGCGATAATACGAGCTGGTACTCGTATGTCATTCTGCCGAGACGGAAGCGATAAATAATTATATTATTAAAGACGCATCTAAATAAACAACGCCGATGTAAGGAAATTAATAAATAATGCACGGTAAACAAAAATATGGTGTTCGAACGAGATGTAAAAATGAAGAGATGTGAAGAATCTCCGGTACACTATACGCTGTAATATTACACAGGGTACGGTAACTGTAAATCAAGAATTATGTGCAGCCTCCTTAAAAACTGCCCAAATATAATATCAACGCGACCAAAATAAATCTATCTAGCTCGTGGATTTTATTATGAAAACTAATCGGTGGGCTTGCCTTGTTGACGCAAGCTTTCATAATATATGT
Source organism: Paramacrobiotus richtersi (assembly GCA_034698045.1). Lineage (NCBI taxonomy): Eukaryota > Metazoa > Tardigrada > Eutardigrada > Parachela > Macrobiotidae > Paramacrobiotus > Paramacrobiotus richtersi. Next base: position 2,571 of record JAQGAU010000552.1, read on the forward strand.
ACTCCTTTCTTGATTATTTTATTAAATTGTTCCTTCGCATAGTTTTTCTTCAGACAAGAGTAGATAGCAACTTAGAGCCAAATCACAACGCCATAAAAAAATCACACATTCTCGTATTAGGTTTAGGTTTATTAGTTTACAGTCCATGTACACAAGGGATGAAGTCCCTTATTAACGTACACAGACCATCATGAAATACTCAATCAACAAATGTAAATAAAAAGGATCTACAAAAACAAGACAAGAAAAGGACAAATACAGAAATCGCTAATTATGCGATCGAGATATCGGCTAGCGTCAGTTCAACCTTATAATTATGATCGCTGCTATGGTGCCGCCGTAAATTAAAGCTCCGTTTGATATGCCTGCCGATACGATGGAAATATTCAGTGGCGAACACACTTCTTCCAGTATATATTGCATACGCCAGAAGTGTAACAAAGCTAGCAGAAAACAGCAATACGAATACGATCCATGATATTGTCACAGTCGACACTCCAGAATATTTATCCTTAATTGGCGCAACGAGAGTGGTACTTATAATTGGACCATTGTCCGCATCCATTTCCGTCGTAAATTGTGAACTTTGCGAATCGGGTGTTGAAATATTTAGGAAGATTGCTGTGGTATTTGCTTCAGTGCTCGGATCTTGATCTGGAAAATGTACGTATAAATGCGCTTATGATCAGTATAATATAGTTACGAAGCAGGCGTCTGCGTGTACTATATGTATATGTATATTTTTACAGAATATGCACTTACTACCACAAGTGAGTGCTGATTATACCGTCCTATATGTAATGTAAGTTGTAATAATTTAAAGCATAATTTGCCGTCTTTTCTTAAGCAAGAATCGTATTTTTCTGCTGGAAGAACGTTAAAGTGCAAATGAAATAGATTCTTTGCTTTGGTCTGTGTTGCGTACCTAAACGATTTTCACACAGAGCGTAAGACAGTCTTCGGGCACAATCTGTCAGGAACCATCTTCCTAGAGCGTTCATATAGGCACAATTTCGTTCATCCCTGTATGAAGAAGCATTTGTTTGGTCGACAACACTGCGTTCAAGGGCATGTTGCTGTTCTTTGTCTGTGCGGTAGAAGTTACTGTTTCCTCCGGACAACCAAGCTTCCGCCCTACCGGTTGAGTCCAGTAAATTTAGCGCTACACGAAATCGTGCATTTTCGTATATATCACGAATAGTGGCCAAAACGCCACCAAATTTTTGGCATTTGAATTTTGCCTGATCCCAGTCTAGTGGTTCGTGAAGCTGGTTAACCAGAAAGCAAATCCCGTTTCTAAAGCGAAAGCCTTTCGGGCATCGCGGATCGACGTCCGGTATTACGGATGTTAGCCTAGGATCTGCAGCGTGTAAAGAAGATATATACCGCGTTCTGTATGATACTTAAAATTTCACAGCTTTTTTACAAATTAAGCATAATGAAATCATTTTTAAATGTTTTACTAATTCTATGTACCTGTCCTCGCCTTGCAGATGTACCCGTTCTTTTCAGTGCATTTGGTTATCCGCCATAAACCTGTCTGAGCGTTTTCGTTCAACAGCGCGACGCATCCTGGCTACAACTTCAGGAAATTAAGTCAGGATATTGTTGTAAAGTATAAAAAGTATACGAACTCTGTGCATAACGAATGTGCAATATAAATTGCTATACAAATATGCTCTTATGTATGGTTAAAGCTTGAATATTCAAAAATTTTGGTTATCCCAGTACATACGTATACTCTTATATTCATCCCAGTACATACCAGTGCAACTGACGCGTCCGATATTGAAACGTTATCGTTCTTTACATCCCAGTTAGAGAAGAAGTATGGACTTTCGTCCGTCCATGCAAAGTGGCCGGAACTGGTTTGAAGACCGATCCAGAATGCTGGTCCATAGTTTTTCAAAAATGAGACCAGAAGGTCATTCTCTAACGAATCAGATACGGAAACCAAGTCAGCCTTGGGTGCACCCGGTCTGGGTTCCAAAGCAGAGTGACAGACGTTATGGGCTCCTTCAAAAGTGTCTGTGCTGCGTCCGGAATGGAAATAGCAGAAGCTACCTACAGAATTTTAGTTTATGCAAATCCGGTACTTCCCACAGTTGGGTACCACCGTGCTCTCGTTACATAATGTACAGAATGGCCATACATTGTAATTTATCTGAAACCATATGTTTACTCATTAATATGTACACTTATTGACGACCTTGAAGTTCTTTACTTTGTCCCGAATTACTTGTTCTCAAAAATTTATGTTAAACAGGAAGGTGCTCACATCTCGCACCAAGTTAATTAGCCTCACCCTCTTCACGTATGATACATAATACATCATACATAGTGGCATGAGCCTTCTCTAGATCACTATTTCAGTACCTCCAGTTTCTCAATAAATAACTTCAAACCCTTCGTAGTTCTGCTTAGAAAATTTCCTGGCACATGGCAGTCTCTCTTAAAACGGTCAGCGGAAGATTGTTTTAAGTTACACAAGTGTTAGGCAAAACTGAACAATTTCAAAAGGGGAGCTCGAGTCTGACCATGGAGATAGTGTTAACGTTGTAAACATATCACGAGATATGTATGAGAAAAATATGGTTGTGCAGAATAGTACTAGATATAACCGTAGCACTAGCAAATTAATAGCAATATACTTAATCAACCTGAATACAAGTACCAAACGAAAAATTCAAATACAGTAGCAGCTATATGCATGTCGAGTTGACAGTTGGTTGCTTAACATTTCACAGCTTCTAATTTCCAAAAATCCACATCTAACGTAAAACTCAACAACGCGCACGAACTTCCAAGGGCACACATTTTCCATGCCTAGGTCAAAGCTGAACCCAAGTCCTTTTAATAAAATGGCTCACCTGATGACGGATCATTAACTTGGAATTTCGATATTGAGCTAATGCCATATGCATGTGATAACGGTAAACTTGTTTCCTAAGGCTCGAACTAAATTTGTAAAAACTGTCAAGAATTATCGATGTTCAAAATTAATTTATAGAGTTTTCGAACGATTCGGGTGCGAAACGATCGGTTTCCCTTCATGAAACCTAAAAGCAAAGCAAATGTCCAGAATCATGACAGGTTATCAGCTGATAACCTCTGCTGAGGTCAATAAAAGGGTGTGCGTCGTCTATTAATTTTGACCAAAATGTCTTGGTAAACAACTTTGTATAATCGACAACAATGTAGTATTAAAACTATTCTGTATAAACAAAAGCAGACAAATCAATGTGTCAATTTTCATCACACTTATGTAATCACTGTTATACAGTTTGGTATGGCACTATACTGTATAAATATACACAACCACACACCAGGGTACTTTCAAAGTATTAGAATCGTAAACGTCTGGGAAATATAGTGAATTCTTTTGTAAGTGAAAATTTAATTTCATTCAGTTGCGCGCTTAACAGCCATGTGCAGATCTCGTACCATATTTTTTCCACCCAGGATAACAACCACCCTTCTCCCCCAGGAGACTGCTTGTATTATCGGAAAGACTGGAACCAATAATCCCATCAATTATAAGGTCATTAACTGCCAAGCCTGGAGTGCTTGCGTCAGGGATAACTGCAACATAAACAACAGGATATACATAACGTCTGAAAAAAGTAACGCAATAATATAAGTTTGACACAATAAAGAAACACTAGCAGGCATCAACTGACCGCCCAACATTATTACAGAAATAAAACTATAACGAACGCAAACTATAAAAATTTCATCATTGTTTTCATTAATCGATAGAATCATAAACGTAGGAGCCTTCGAAAATGTTTTTTCTGTTCAAGCCGGTAAAAGATGAGATAGACAAACCTGCTGGGAAAATTGATATAATTATAATTATCGTGCACTGTCCAAAGCACAAGATTGTTCGCGGTCTAACCATCTTATGCAATTACTCCTGCAAAAATCCAGTTGTTGTTCTTTTGGAATCGAAGTCACAACCGTGATACAATGAAATACTGCCTTAAAACCAGATAGATTGAGGCGAATTAATTATAACAGCCAAAAGCAGAACGAAGTATTAACGCTCCTTTCGTAGCAGAGCAATGTTTTTTAAACAATGGTGGCGTACAACTTTTCTCAGAAGTTGTCTGAATTTCTGAGTACGCATTCGCTCTGTTAGTTCATGATCAGCGATATTTCATGCCTTTTTTAAAAACAAATCCATCCATGCAGCAATACAGATAATCTGCTTGATCTGCGTTATCTACGGATGAAAACGTTATCTCCGTTGTCTGTAAAGAGATGAGATAGAGCAAATATTCTGAACTCTTATCTCACTCGTTAGTCATAATCTGACCTTGGCTGCGCGTGAACAACATTAATTTTATAAGCATCGTACCGTACTTGAATGCATTTAATAATATGTCTAAACATCTGCGTCGCAGTAGTGTGTGTCATATTCATGCAACGGTTCTCCGTACTGATTATCCTGTTTTTGCCATTCTGTTATATAGTAAAGACAGCTCGGTTACAACTACAATACTGCGAACCGCCAACGTGATTAATTGTGCAAGGTTTAAAAAGGAATTCGAACCTTAAAACTACAGCCTAACAATAAATAGAATGATTTTACCTATCGACAAACTTGGATTAGAAAACTAGCTGCAAAACTAAAACAATCGATCTCTACGGCGGTCACATTAACAAGATGCGGGGCTTAATCTTTAAGCATGAGGACGGTCCCAGGATTGCTGATGTAATCGTTCGGGATTACTCTTATAGCGTATTTTTTCCGGAATCATACTTTCTGTGGGATATACAGTAGCAGGCAACCCACGGTAATGCCCGTTCCTTGCTGTTTTACAAAACGAAATGTTTGCCGGATATTGCGAGCTTGTTTATATAATTGTTTTGCTTATATATAAATTTGTTTATACAACGTTTTAGACTACAGCTGATTATTCGCACTCTTGATGGGTGCAACAAGAACACCGGTACCTATAACGATTGTGGGTTTCCACATCGATATCGGTTACCGTTACACGGTTACAGTGAGTATGCCATCCTCAGCTAGGTAATTCATATACATTCAAATCGGAACGGTCCTCCTTCCGAAGTCCGAACTGCTTAAACATTCAGTCTGTTATAAAAATAATAGTTTTCTTTAATCTCTACTGCTGAATGTGGACAAATTACTGTATTAATTAGTACGAGAAGCCCACAAGGTATTAACCGTACACGAAGCTACAAAATTTACATGTAAGCAGATCCATATTGTAAAAGATGCTGCGACGCATTAGCCAAATATCGCTATCACACCGGTACAGGTAGCATAAACCAACCATTTACCGAAGATATTTATTGATTAATTCGTTCTATCGAATCAGAGCACCTATGGCAAGACCTGGGTATGCTGCTGGCACATTTCACGTCAATAATCGCAATACCTACCGGAATCGATAATTCTATGTGTTTTCCTTTAACGTTCCTGCAGCTAATTCGAAGCGCATCAATTCCAGAAATAAACATTTATCATGGGTCCTCAACAATTAGACCTAGTTTTTTCAGTGAGCAAAGGAGAAAAATTTTCCCCGGACAATGGATTAAAAACCTTATCTAAAAGACTCAAACAGAAATGGAGTATTGAAGTATCGAAAGACATTTTCCGTGAAGGCTTCTTATCCCGTTGCCGTTGGGTTATATTCGCATTCCCTCAACGAAAATTCTCCGTCTCGGAATTTAATCTACTAAAAACATTTTTAGAATCCGGCGGAAGTGTGTTTCTCTGGCTGGGAGAGGACAGCGACCAGGCCGTCCGCACCAATATCAATTACCTATTGGAAGAGTACGGAATGACAATTGGTACCGACAGCGTTATCCGGGGAGTTTTTCAGAAATACTTTATTCCCAAAGAAGCCTTGATAGCCGATGGATATTTGCAGAAGATGTCCGCCAGTCAAAACACCGACGCAAAGAGCCAGCAATCGTTCCTGTTTCCCTACGGGACGACGATAAAAGTGAAAGCTCCGGCTGTACCACTGCTAACAACCGGTTCTGCCTGTTTTCCTATGCACCAACCCATTTGTGCTTTTTCACCCGTAGGGAAAGGGGGAAAGATCATGGTTCTCAGTTCTGCTTATACATTTGTTGACAGTCATATCGATAAAGAGAATAATTTGCTCCTTCTCGATCGGCTGTTTTCTCTACTGACCGCCGATAAGTTACCACGCTTCTTACCCGATGAATCCGATTTACCGGAAACGGAAGCAGTACTGGATATCGCTGAGAATTCACGTTCGGTCTTTCCTGTTTTGGATGCTACAGAAATTTCTTCGACGAAATTATCGAATACGTTTGACACATCGTTTGAGTTATCCGATTTAGCTCGAGTTGTGGAGGTGTTGCAGGTGTATGGTAAACTGAATCTACCGAATCAGCCATTGGCTTTAATCGCTCCGAAATTCGAAGGGACGTTGCCGGCGCTGCAGTCAGCGGTATATGTGCCGATGTTCGACGATGTACCCTTTCCACAGCTTGAAATGTTTGATTTTGAAAAGGAATTTGCTGCTGAAAAAGAAAAAATTAATCAAATATATTCCGAAGGTAGCACGAATTCAGCTTAAAATGTTACAGTATTTATGACTCACTTTTATGTTTTCAGCACGAAATGCCCCCGAAAAACTGCAAGACTACATATCGGCTGTTGCAAATGCGCTGTCTATTGGGCCAGCATCGAATCCGCCTGCGACTTCTCCCAAGGAAGTGATTGAATTTGTGACCTCTCGGGTTTTAAATTTCAAAAGATCTGGATGGATGTCATAAAAACTTATTACCACATTTGGTTTATCTCTTTTTAGTACACAATAGTTACTTTGCTGTCAGTCGGAATGAAAGCAAAGGCCTGTAAATTAAAGATCCTTTGGCAGCTCGAGTGTAGTTTGCGACTTTGCGGTTAGCATAACACGTTGCTGTATGTCTCTCACATAAACATGATCTCATCTCGGCCTTCTGTTGATCGTAATGGTTACGAAACGTCAGTTAAAAAGTTCTTCGGCAATACTGAAAACTAATCCGGTACGGTAATCCGGAAGAAATTATTCTAGTGCGACGGGCGGCATCCTGAAAAACAGCTCGCATAGCGCTCGATGTCTGATGTTTGTCAATGCTTATGCCGATTTTGGAAAGTAAATGTTTCGTAACTCACAAAGTTTAAAAGGTATGTTGTATTCCCATGCCTGTACACTGGGTGCATTCAAAGATTTCCCGCTACAGTACTGACGTAATGTATATAAGCGGTTTTCGTTGTCCAAGAGAAAAGTGGTTTCTAAACCACTTCCGGTTGCGATGGCCACAATGCGGCATACCGACCCGCCGACAAGGAACGCTATATGACATCAGCGTAGGTTAGCGTCTGGTTAACTTTACTATTAGGGAAAGGTTGTTTCTAAGATCTACGCATGTAAGAAAATCCTATAGATTGCGCCGAATGGCCGTAATGTTCTTGAGTTCAAAAGTAGAGAAACATGCCGCAGTCATTTAAATTAATTTATTTTGATGGACGGGGCCGGGCAGAGCTGTTGAGGCTGGTCTTTGTTGCAGCAAACAGGAAATTCGAGGATGTTCGCGTTGATGTAATGGGATGGCCTGCGTTACGTTCTAGTACGTTATCATGAATACGGGTTTACCTTACCTTAGATTTACTTTAATATTATCCATCAATGTTAATTACTCTAATTTAATACTGATAATTACTGTTAATCACGGTCACAGTAATTGCAGTTATTAATTTCTGATCTCTCTTCGTCCTTTTTTTTGTACAGTTCAGCCGGCTACATATTTAACACGGACAATAATTATTATATTATGTCATTTTTGAGTAATTTTCAAAGCTTTGGGTTTGGCTAAGTTAATCAGGTCAACATGAAGACCTACCGTCATTAGGTCTTTAAGGACTTATTGTTACTATTTGTAAGAGAGTTGCGTACGCGTCGACGGATCAACATAAACAATATGCATATCTATATCATTATTCATTTCCGGGTTATTCTGCTTTTATGTGCGGTGTTCATGAATGTCCAGTTTGTCTTTAGCAACCCCTTGGGGAACCTTGCCTTTGCTTGAAGTTGACGGTCGAATTGTAGCCCAGAGTAACGCTGTTGCCAGATATCTGGCCCGATCCTTTCGTAAGTGGATGTACTTAAATCTGATATATATGTGTCTAATTGTTTATTAGCCAAACGATCAGACCTCTTGAAACCAGTGTTAATTTGCATTTCATTTAAACGGAAACAGATGAGCTATGAAAAGTACTGGGATCGAGCCGTTTTTTTGGGGATGAGGTTAAACGATAAAGTCTATTAATAAGTCGAATGTTTCGCACAGTGCTGGCCGGTCAGGACAAATGGCAAGAAGTTCTCGTCGACTCTGTTCTGGAGGCTGTGTCTGATTTCCTAACAAAAGTAATAAACATTGGGGAATTAAAAGGAAATGATCATGAAAAGGTAGGTCTGAGTTACTACTCAAGAGGAAGCGGTATTAATGTCTGCTTGCTGCGTAAGTACCGCTGGATTACATTTCAGGTGACCTTTATTGTGTGTTCGTATCATTTCGTGCTCGCTGATAATTGTAAAATTACTGTGAATACATTCGCGGTTTAATGTTATCAATTCAGTTTCTTAGTACTACTCTTGCAATTGCAGGCAGAAGCGGTACATAAATTTAAAGAAGTGACCGTTCCAGCCGTACTCGCCAATCTTGATCGCTTCGTATCACAGTATGGAAACAATGGCTTTACCGTGGGAAATCATGTGCGAAAGCGACATATATATTTATAATGGAATCACAGACAATATGAAAATAACTGCAGATTTAGCAATGCAGACAGCACAATGAAAGTCTCGTAATCTAACAAATAATCTGGAAATAAAAATAATAACCAATTGCCTTGCAGATGACGATTGCAGATATTGCCATATTCAACGGTATGTACCCGAATTGCGTATGCGCAGTTTTATTTCTTAAGTGGAAGCGTTGGTTTCAGTGCTGGACAGTTTGATACACCACGGTATTTTCGATCCGCGATCTTTGGACCATTATCCACTGGTCATGAAGGTCTTCACCAGCGTAAAAACTCAGCCAAGAATCGCTGCTTACCTCAACGAACGACCCAATGCTTCGTTTTAATAAGTCTCTCTGCACACCATACTGAACGTTCTACTATATGATTTAGAAAACAATTGTGACAAGAGTCTGGTGTTCCAAAAAAGTCCAATTATTGATGTAATACAGAACTGTGTTTCCTTTCAATCTTGCATAACGTCAGCGACATAATACGCTGATAGATTTTACTGTTCCGAACTGCTGGGATCCGTAATGTTGGTGTGCCATTTAAAAACTGGAAGATGCCACCATATTAAAGGATTTTTATTGTGGTTTTGTGCTCATAGTTCGGGTGATAATTCTGGGTTTCTTTAATGACGCCCTTGGTTGTTACAGAATGATCACACGATACGGTATCACGGATAGAAGGATCATGAAATTTTGTAGATGTATCATATAATCGATATCATATGAGTATCCTTCTACGAAAGCATGGTCTACACATATGTTTTAAATACGGTTGTAAGAATAACAGCTTGAGTTTCACCTGGTGTGCATTATGTAATTTTCTTGCATGCTGGGCAAACATAGAGAAGCATGATTCGGCAAAAATCCGCACCGGTATGTAGTCCCAATTCAATAAACCTACCCTGGAACACACCTTTATACGTTGGTGCTGCAGTAAACAGAGACTTTAAGCAAACAGAGTACGTACCTGTGGATCAACTTTGTAGAAGTAACACCGGCCGGTAAACAAAAGGAAAGGCGGACAACCATAAAACTGGTGTATTGCTTTTACAGATTCTGGATTTACAGTATACATATATATCAATTGAGTAACTTCGTTGTGTGGAAGGTGAATGAGCATTGTGCCATTACAAGCCTCAAGTAAAAGCTTAATTATAAGCCATTCTGTTTCTCTGATTTTCAAATTGGTACCAAACCGCAATGCCTCATTATAAAGTTACTTATTTTGATCTGCGCGGTCGCGGGGAATTTGTTCGTATTGTCTTGGGAGCGGCCGGGCAAAAATTTGAAGATCATCGAGTTGCGTTTCCTGACTGGCCCCAAGTCAAACCAAGTACGGTTATTACAACAGCCTCAAATCAAAATTCTTGATCTTCTGTATACGGTAATGTGGTACTTAACAGATACTCCTTGGGGATCCGCTCCAGTTTTAGGTAAGCATGATTCGACGGGTACTTTATTTTTTTATATCTGAATTAACACTACGCAATAACATGAATTCTGTTGTTCGTACTGTAATTCGGAGAAAAAATGGTTTTTGATGTACGGTACATTACTAACTACCTCGGTATTCATATGCACGACTTTTGTAATGGCTATTCAGCGCAGCGTTGCAAAGAATTGGAATGTCGTGTTACCTGTGGCCGCAGTTTTAATGTTGTGGGAAGTGCGCTTTATGATAAACAGAAAACGTGTACAATAACTGATATCGACTGGTTCATCGCTGTTGTATAGAGGTGGATGGAAAGCAGCTAGCTCAAACAACGGCTATTGTGAGATTCATCGGCCAACGTTATGGTATGTACGTAGTTACCGAATGAATATTGAAAACCAAAATTACAAGATTTTGGCTATTGATTTACGCTTATGTTTAACCACTAGGACTGGTTCCAAGCGGGGACTGGGAAGAGGGACTAGTTGATTCCGTAGTTGAAGTGTCAATGGATATATTTAACGGGATGGAAAAAATTGCGTTCCATATGACAGAGGATGAAAAGGTATATGTGCCGAGTGTTCCGGTATATACATCGATCGATAAGTCATTCTTATATTTTTCTCTTACTGCAGCCGGAAGGAACCAAGAAATTTCTGGAAGTCCAGCTTCCAACAATTTTGAGTAATCTGGACAAATTCATCGCTTTACATGGCAGTCATGGTCATTGTGTGGGCAGCAAGGTACCAGCTGACAGCTGTACTCCACCCTATTCACAATATTTACAATCAGCGTTAGAAACTTGATTTTGGAACCTACAACTGAACGTTTAATAACGTATTAATACGCATGTTTTTTTTGCAGCTGACTACAGCGGATGTATGTCTGTTCTGTGGTAAGTCATCAAATCGGAAAATTGTAGTGCGCAGTAGAACTGTTTATCAGAGCCGCATAACTGTACACATAGTAATCTTGGAAATCGATTTAAGCTGTGATTCGGATTGTTTAGCTTTCGACCTGCTGAAGGAATTTAAATTTATCACGAATCCATCCTTCTTTGATCCGTATCCGAAGGTCAAGGGCGTTCTGGATAAGGTGCTGCATAACGACAAGGTGTCGGCTTACCTGAAAGTCCGAAAATAAGCTCTCTGCTGATGGAATGGAACAAAATCTTAATTACTTAACTGGGACCTTTGTATGACATTTAATGCATACACCTTTATAATTACGCTGGCACTCTTTACGTATGTTGTTTCCTATGATGTTGAAGGTCTCGTTCTCCGTGTTAAACTGCAACATTAGCTTGTTTCTAATTAGCCGTGGTTAGAGAATCAAATCTACATATATGTGGTTGTGTTTTGATTATATGATGTGTGTTAGTTTATATATAAACAATTAATGTTAAATTACACATTAAATGTAATTACATGCAGGCTGTATGCTTACTTACAGCTGTAACACATGCATCAAATTATTAGCTGCGATTATCTATGGAGCAACCATTGTTTATGATCGCCTAAACTTTAAGCAAAATTCTAATAGTTATGCGCAATCGTGACTGACATATGCGCTTACAGCAAATTAAATAAGCGCTGAAGGGGTTTGGTTATGTGAGTTGTTGTACCTAGAGTCGTCGTATACAATTAAAATAACAGAAGTTTACGGCTGAATCAGACTAACCCTTCCCTCCAATGACAAAAAACAATGCCTACAAATAGTAGTTTTGCCTGTGTGTTCTTTATGAGTGTTTGTACTTGCTAACTTTAAGTCAGTATCTAACTGCATGTAAACAAGCCAAAAACCGAGAAGGTTTGAGAATCATTAATTCTAAAAACTTCAAAGAACAGGCGTCACATATATACATATGGAACCGCTTTAGGAGGCTAAGGCAGCGAGGTGTTACTGTGAAATGGCATAATACTGATGCTCAGAACATGTATATGAAAGAGTGCATGAATTTAAAGTCTCAAAATTCTGGAGATTCCTAAATTTTGTTGCATCAAGTACTGACTCATTTTTACTGACGCTCCTTTATTTATCATGTATGCCATGTCCTTAGGGGGTTTCTAAACAGACAAGAGTAAAATTATGATTATGTGCAGTAATGTATTTTCTTGATCATGGTGCAATTAATCACAGTAGTCCCGCTGCTAAAACGTGCTATGACTGCAGAGATCGAAACATTGTAAGGTTTCTTAGTGGACCCTCAATTAGGCTACTCTTGAAAGAACTACAATAACCAAATTGGATAGCACGTTCATCAAAGTTTCTTGTGTTATCATGACACAAGAGCTTTATCACCAATAAAAGTGCTTTTGTGGTGTTTTAATGACAATGTTTGAATAGGTACTCTAATCAGAAAAATAACATCATTCATATAAAAGCGAGAAAGCTTTATTTTAAAGTGGGCCCACGTTGAAAATAACTTTTTAAGCAACATAGCTGAGCCGGACCAACAGTAGAAACGGTGAGGATTTGCCAGAACGTTTAAATGTAAGTTGGATGCACACAAACTCAGTCCTATAACAGCACGGTGATGTTATAAATGGTCCTTGCTGTCCGTGAGATCTGAAATGCTGTTTTAGTTCCAACGCATCTCTACAATGCCGAGTTATAAAGTGGTATACTGGGATGGCGCAAAAGGCCGGGGGGAATACATCCGCTTGCTGTTATCAGCTGTTGGTCAAAAATGGGAAGAAGTGCCAGTGACCTTTCAGGACTGGCCCACCTTAAAGCCAAGTGGGTCATCAAGCAGGTTTTTAACATGATAAACATTCACTGCTAAAGGACTCCACATCTCACCTTCTTGCGTTCGATTTAAGAATTGTTCGATTTAAATCACAAATTAATCTGGTTCAACAGCTTATATATATAAAGTTTCCTATTATTTCATATGTACAAAACGTTTTGATTCACTTACAGATACTCCATGGGGTCAACTACCAAGTACGTACACATCAAATAAACTGAGATGGTTTTTTGCTTTTCATATACATTGCAGCAATCTGCGCGTGGTTACAATTTTTGTATTAAATTTATAAATTTATATGATTTTAGTTCTGGAAGTGGACGGGAAGAAACTGGCGCAAACCAGCGCGATTGTCAATTTTTTGGCTCGGCGATATGGTAGCATAAATATACCGTAACCGCGCGTTTATATTTTCGGTTAGTCTGATCATGTTTGTTCAAGGCTTAGCCGGTGGAGATGAATGGGAGCAGGCACTGGTCGAATCTGTGGTTGCAGCAACATCTGATGTTTTTTCTGCGATGGGAAAAGTGGTCATGGCTCCGGATGGACAAAAGGTGTGCGGTGTCAGAATCATTAATCACTGTAGCATATAAATTGAGTATTCTTACGATTTACGTTAGGTATTTTTATAGGTTGATCTAAACGTATTCTAAACGCTAAAATGTATCTTTATGCTACTGTGTATCTTTATGCTACTATGTGCAGTTTTGCGTTGTGGCGTTTTTTATCCGTCTAATAACGAGCTTTCATTGATTGTGGTGACTGAAGAATTTATGTCAGTAAACAATCATTTGAATTTTTTTAAAAGGCCGCCGAAAGTCAAAAATTCCAACAGGAAGTCTTCAATCCCGCTTTAAAGCACTGGGAAAAATTCATTTCTGAGCACGGCATGGGAGGCTCCACCGTGGGAAATAAGGTAGGCGTTCATCTGTAGTATTTTAGTGTCTCATACGGGAAAAACGGAAAAAAATGACTATCACCAAAGCTAGAATTCAGCATCACCGTTGTTCTAATTTGGTGGTTTTATGTTATACTTTAACAGCTTACAGCCGCGGATATTGCGATTTACAACGGTAAGAGTGCTGTTAGAATTCTATGTGGACGTACAGTACACACACAGATGATAATATTAAGTTCATTTCACATTTAACGCCCAGGTTCCCTGTATGTGTAAAATATTGTCTTTTATCGGCAGTGTTGGATTCTACACTTTCGCTTAATCTGACTACAAAGGATTTCATCGACAGTTTTCCAAAAGTGAAAGATGTGGTCACCAAAATTCGGAGTGATGATAAGCTTACTGGATACGTGAAAAAACATTAATGTTATAAGGGTTGATCACCAAGTGAAGTAGTGGATGTCGCTGCATATAATTATGATCAAGAAAAGTGACATGCGATGGCTGCTTTAGTTTCGCTTGCAGATTCATTACACAAATCGAGTACAGAAACAGCTCGAATTATTATTGTCTGTTAGTAAAGTCTTTGTTTTATTTCTGCGGAAGATCGAAAGACTTCACCGAAGAATTAAGCGTAGTTAGAAAACAAGAATCAAATTATTGCGGCGGTGAAAATCACTATAGCAGATGCAAACAGAAAAGAGTACAGTTAACCGGTGTCAAATTAAAGTCAATCCGGTAATTTCGTCAAAGCATGTTGCATTTAGTATGGTTCCGGGAATCTGCAGGATTTCATGCATACAGTACGTGAGTCCCTCGTTCCAGATATTTACTGTCAGCAGCTTGCTCTCAAAAGATCCAGAAACGCATACCAGAGATGAAAGGTTTATGTCAATCGATTAAAAAACGGCGCAAACTCGAAAGCATCTGTACAAACGGGATTCAGTATTATACCATACATATTCAATTTGCAAAGCATGGTAATATGAAGAACACAGCTGGAACAGACCTAAAGGCTCGTATCCGTACCGTACGGTATCTTATGCCATACCGGTTCCGGTTCCGGTTCCAGCAGTGTAAGATGACTCCCGATATTCTTCCCAGGCATGTCAACTGCAGAAAGCGCTCTAAGAAATCAGTGCACCAACCTCACTACTGCGCACTCACATATTAGGCGAAGTGCGTTTGGGGATGGTATCTAGATTCTAGAACGCTATATAACCGAGCAGAATTCTCTGAATACGTTCACTGCATCTCGGAAAAGTTTCTAGGAACTATTTAAGTGTTCCAGTTTTGGACAGAGGTACTAGTACTTGCAAGATAGTAAAGATAGCTTCTGAATATTTTAAATAGATTTATTTACAAAATTAATCATTCTTCTTTGCGCCATACGTACTGAACGCCTAAACGTCGGTCGTGACAGCTTTCGAGGCAGAAAACGTAAACAAACCTTTCTGCTTGCTCTGTTCTTTTCGGCTTCGCTGTGGGTTGCTCTAAGTTCACAGCAATAAAAACTAATCAAAACACATATGTATTCTGTATTATGTGTGATAGATTTGTCAAAGAGAAGCATTTTCAGCTTGCATGCAGTACTAGTACGTTTTTATATACAGATGCTTCGTCAAGCACGAAGTTATAGTGTGACTATGTGAGACTGCCCGGAATGACATGCAGTTTTGTTTATGGTGTTGAATTTTAAAAACCGGTTTCGATCGAAAACCGGCACCGCCAGGTACAAAAGTTTTGCTCGGTCCGGATATTGGAATTCTGAAATTACAGCCAGGCGTGTGGATGTGGTTACAATACACTCCACGGTTTTTTTCTTCAGATTGGCATTTTCTCCCATATTGGCGAAGGTTCACTCTGTTCTGGTGTTTCTTTCTGTATCTGCTTACAGAATGCATACCTACAAACTCGTATATTTTGATGGACGCGGCCGAGGAGAATTCGTTCGTTTGATTTTTGCTACTGTCGGACAGAAGTTTGAAGATTATCGAGTGGCAACTCCCGACTGGCCAGCTTTTAAACCAAGTGGGAAAATAACAATTGAATTTCCATCGTAACTGCGTCTAAATCGTCCTATTTTGTTGCAGCTACTCCATGGGGAACTATACCTTACCTTGGTAATCTTATAATTAGCTACTTTTTGCTTTGATTATTGTCACAGTAATTAAACAACGAACAAACCAGTCAAGATATTTCCTGTGTCCGTGTGTTTACGTAGTATAATATGAACCTCTGGTTCATATAATATATAGACTATAATCGGTAACAATACATGCAGTGTGAAAAATTTCGAAGCGCCAGTTTAGTAAAATCAACGGAAATATCAATGAATATATACGTAAAAATATCTAATAATCAAGTCACCATTTCAGTCAACTAACGCATTGAATTTATTGTCGGTTAATTTATGTATTATTGCAGAAGTGGACGGAAAGCCATTGGGCGAAACAAAAGTCATAATCAGATATCTGGGACAACGTTACGGTTAGGAGTTTCTCTTTACATACAGTACATGATTACAGACAAAATTTAATTGATATATGAAGTTAAACTCGATAACTGATTCATAAATATAAATTAAAGATCTACTTCCGAGTGGAGATTTTGAGCAAGCTCTGGCAAGTTCGTTGGTCGAAAAAGCTAGTGACATCTACGACGGTATGGTGAAAATTTTATTCCACACTGCCGAAGGAGACAAGGTTCGTATGTGGCGTATATGCACTTATTGTTAATGTCAGCTGATTAGATTATGAACCGTAACTTTATTGTCAGTCAAAGGCAACGAAGGAATACATGGAAGAAACAGTTGCGACCATCCTTAAGAATGTGGAAAAATTTGTCTCACAACATGGCCGCAATGGTCATTGTTTTGGTAGTAAGGTAAGTCGTAAACATTCAGAGCAGCGCTTTCATGAGCGTCGGAAGCGTTAAATCTACTTATATAATGCGTGCGCATATATTATACGTTAACAGTCGCTGTACAAATGCTACACATGTTCCATATTTCAAAGTAACTGCATTCTGTAATTACAGCTGACCACTGCCGATTTATCGTTATTTTGCGGTAAGTACGAAAGACTAGCAAATGCCAAGAAGCGGAACGCAACAGAATTCTGTTGCCGCTTCGAAGCGGCCTTCGGATTCAGAATTAATTTGAGCCGATGACAAAATATATTCACGGCCCAATCGAACGATACAACGTAACGGATGCATATATACAGATATACTCGACACAAAATCGAAACACTGCATATGCAGTGGCCGAGGACAAAACGTTACTTTCATGATATACAAATTTGAAGTTTCCTATCTTCAAAACGTTTCATAATGTGAAACATTTCAGCTGTGGATCTTCTGAAAGAATGGAAATTCGTCAGCGATCCTGCAGGTTTTTTGACACCGTATCCCAAACTGAAGGCTGCCCTGGATAACGTTGCCCACAATGAAAAAGTCGTCCATTATTTACGAACGCGCAAATGACAAGATACTGTTTTAACTATTTTCCAAGCAAGCATTACTTGGGAAATCGCAAGGAATATTGTTGTTTTTCTAGAACTGTTAGTGTAAGTTGTACACGGCATAGACTCGACGGGTCTTGTTCAGTTTTTCGAGTCTACACGATCCAGTTGGATCTTTTAAACCTTGATGTTTGCGAAACCGATGTTCTGCGAGATGGCCAAAGGTCAAAAGACTTGCCTATTAAACGGGAACATAAGCAAAAATTCCCGAAAAAAAATATAAATCATATTGTCTACTACTTCAGCGAAAGGACCAAGTCCCAGCTGCAAACGCGCGAATTTTTTTTCATAGTTTTCAGGTCATTTATTAACGTAGTTCAGGAACAGTTTCCGCAAAATCCTGGCTTCAACGGCCACGGACACTGGCTTGCCCATATTCAACACATTTTCCGTTGGCATCAGCTTTCCAATTTCTATAAAAGAATTCTTCACCCTTCACATACATTCTTCACCGTTCATTATTTTATTGTTAGTATCAATCAGCGTAATCACCTTCGCACTGCTTGAGAAATTCAATACACTCCTGAATCACAGCATGTTCCATATTCAGCTCGTGTTGACATATTTTGTGCAATGCCGCCAGAAGGACCGGTTTAGCATATGACCAGCTTTCTTTATCCAGCTTCTGCGCTACTGCCGGCTCGAAACTGCGAAGAATACGACTGATGCCGAACTGAAAATTCCCTTTGCTGCAGTACAAGGTTCTGGAAAAAATAATTATCAAGTTGTGGAATTTCTAGTAGAGTGCCACTACAAGTATGTCACATTATCGCATTTCGATAAATTTAAGGGTTTAAGCTTCCGTTCCTCACCCAACAACTAAATTGATGAGGCATAAAGAGGAGCTGTTCTCTAATGCAGAAGGACTATCAGGAATGGGGCTTCGCTTGTTGCGTTCTTCCGCTTCTTCCACACGTCGCAAGATATCTTCCGCTTCCTCGTTGCGCGACACCATAATGTAAGACACACACAAGTTTGCCAACAAAATCGGGCTGACCTAAGAATAAAGAAGATCTTCTAAAAGAACACAAAATATATTATATGAAAAATTTCGTAAAGTGCATACTTGAAGTATGTATGCGCATTACATTGTATAAACAAATCAGCATTTCTCAGTGATTCATGATGCTCAACAAAAAGATCACTCGATAGAACGTTTGGTGTAAGAAATATGATGCACAAAATTAAAATCACCAGAAAGGCAGTGGCGGTTTCCGCTGAATCCTCACCTTAAGCAGATCAGTTAGCTGATTTCGTGTGATCGTCTCATAAAATTTTGCCGCTTCTTGATAATTTTCCATCATAAACAAAGCGTGCGCCATGTTTGTCCGCCAGACTGATAGGTCTGATAAAAACTCATGGCATCGCTTTAGCTGTTTCTCCACTTGAGGGAAATTTTTGCGCTCCCAGTACATGAGTGCCTGAGACATTACTGCCGCCAGCAACCTACAAGATTAGACGTATATAAGTTTATTGTTATTAGTTTACAGAAAATTTCTCCGTACTTCCCCAAAAAGATTTAAAATATATTACAGACATTTTCATACAAAACTGTCTTTCGTTAGCAACTCACTTTAAGATAACTTGATCGTATTCGCTTTCCACAGCCTTCACTTTATCCATGACATTCTCTTTCCGGCGAAGCTTTTCTTGGTTCGACAGCTTCCGCAGCTGATCTTGAAACCGTGTTATCAGTTCCTCGTACCGAAGGTACGCTTCTTCCGGAGATGTTTGTAGAATAATACATGCTTCGAAGAAGCTATAAGTATCCTATGAAAATGCAAAAAACGTCCTAACTCGCATTCGATCTCTGTACGTGTACATCTTCCACTTGCATCAGAAAGCTGTGTATAACAGATTTCAATGTTCTCAGCCATAAAATCCGCGGCCACCTCATAATGCTGCTCTCTTAAATATAACGTGATCAGATTGCTCAACGCTTCCTTCGGAAAAGATGGTTGTGAGACAACATGGGATAACATTTGGATACTCTCCTCAGGGTCAGTTTCGCTCTCCAAAATAGCTTTGTTATGCAAGGTCACCAAGTCCACATCCTCCTCGTACCGGCTGGGAATGTTCAGCAGTTCGTCTTTTGCTGAAGTCACTAAGACATCAGCAAATGTAAAAAAAACGCGAGCACAGTCATGTAATCACAAAATCATTCGGATACATTGATTTTTCAGAAAGGAGTCGGTTTCTAAAGAAAATCATTTACACAGTACGTGTTTTTGTATAAGCTTAATTAATAATTATTTATAACGTAAAACGAATCATGTTTAACACTTTGAAACCATCTCTCAACAAAATATTTACAGTTTCCAGCGCGATGTTCAATCGCAGCCCGCAGATTATATGCTTCTATCAGGAAAGAATTCTGCAAAGCCGGGGAATTTCGGACAATTTTAATCTGCTCGCCGTCCACTTTCGGTTGCGGTGTAAATTCTGGATTATTGGACAAAGCCTTCGCTATAACTTCGTTGCAATACTTCATGGCTTGCCGCATATCGTTCATTTCGTAGTAGCTTACTGCGAGAGCATATGTTGTTCCTGTTGAAAAATCCCAAATGTATGTTAACGATTCTTCTCCAAGAAGTCAAAATCTTTGTTTATACACACTTGCTCGAAATCCACCAAGTGCCAAGGAATGGGAGAATTTAGCAACTGCATCGCTGTATTCCTTGTCTTGGAAAAAGGCGCAGCCCTGATTATGATGAAGAGCGGGACTGTTACTTACGGATTTTTCCAGCAAGTTCTGAAAATATTACACAAATTTTTCTAGGAAGTAGGTATTAATTCTGGCAGCAAAATAATTAAACAGCAAAATGGTTGTGTGAAACGGAACAGCAACTAAATCGTCAACATAAGAACTACCAATATAGTATACGCAATTAAAAATGTTGTGTTGCAGTTAAATGAATAATGCTCAGAGTACACGAAAATGCGAGCTTGTAAACATTATCACACTTACTTTACATTCTTTGGTTTCTTCCTCCTGGAATCTAATAGCCGCTCGCAGAGTCAGCAGCGCATCCGGTTCAATACGGGATGACACGGAGTTCAAAACCTTCATCGCCTCAGCAGGAAATCCAGCTTTAGCCAGACACTGGACATAACACATCCAGTAGGATGCGTTATCCGGAACAATGGTCGTTAGCCGCTCATAGGAGTCGGCAGCGTTCACGAAATCCTGTAGCGCGATGTAGCACCAACCAAGGACAGAGTGAACTGCCTGGGACTAAGAAAACATAATCCACGTTTTATTTACCGCGTGTTTCATGAAAAGCGTCGAGATTGAGTAGTTGTTACCATCGGTGCCACTTCCGCTTTGGGACGGAGAAATTCCACCACTTCGGCATATTTTCCAGCCGCGATCTAAACAGGCAGTGAATGGTAAGTCTGAATATCAAATATGCAGGAAATTACTGTACTTACCGAATCATATACAAAAGATGTGTAGTCGCCTTCTCGGACCCGAGAGTGATGCATTTTACCATCGGACTACCATTCGCAAGCAGCTTGTCGCAATTAATCCCGTTTGTATGGAGGCTCAGGACGGATTACGGGCCGATCATCTTTGCAAAATTAGCCTATATTCAATTCGTAATTTTTAGTACTCGTAGTCAGTAGCCATCAGTCTTTTTTTTTCGTTGCAGAATTCTAATATATACCTTACCACTCAAATTTGGAAATTCACAGCAACAATTTTAACAGCAAACCAGCGGACGGGTTCAGCAACGGAAAATCGATCGGATGTCCGATCTTCCCAGTCTGTTCTCATCTCGTACTGGAGCTCGAAACCGTGCCACATTATTTTACGCATAACGGTTTATCAACTGCCGGCCGACCTGTACATATACTTAGGTACTCATCCAGCCTGATCCAGGTGAAATGGTGCCATAGTCACATACAGTACCATAGGTATCAAATCTTCAATTACAGTACGAGGTACAGTAGGTATACGGTACCACGACAATCAGCAATCTCGCACAACAAACAACAGTCAATTTTGAAATCAAATCTGTATCAATACAGTACTAGTCGGCAAAAATAATACACTGACAATTGTGAGCTGTCCGCACCGCGTCTGCTTTTAATTTCATTCGGTCTGTACAGATTTACATGTAAGCAGAAAATGTGCAGTAAATCGAAAACGTCTCGATATCAAATAAAGAACGGCACAGCAATCACACGGAAAACATCGTACAATTAACGTACTGGCCAAATACCGAAGTAATTTGTACTGTAAACCTGGAACCTAAAAAACTCAAGAAACATCTATTCATCACTTTACCAACAAGGTTCCCAGTGTTCGTCGTCCTGTATAGGCACCGAAGTTCAGTCCCAAGGCTCCGTGGCAACTTCACCCACAAACGAACACGCCGGGTGTGATTCGCCTTCTTCTTTCCCATCCACAGCGGACTCATTCCCACTCCCATTATTCCAGCCACATTGTCCCTGCCCGCCGGATTCCATTTTAAACGGTTGGTACGACGCGATGGGGAACTGTTGGTGTGGTTCATCCTCATCATCACTCTCGGCATACATGATTCTTCTATGAACGTCGCGAATATTGTCACGCATTTCGTCCTCCTGTCGCATCCGCTCGCTGTGGTCCACACAGCGCTGGATCAGACGTTTCGCGTGGGTTCGTGCCGGTCGTCGGCCGGACACGAAGATCTTGACCACCGCACTGCCCTTTGCATCCCGACTCATGACGTCGATCTTTGCCCGTGATTCCACTTGCATCTGGGCGATACGAGTCCCCTGCCGGCCGATGACATTTCCGGCTGCGTATTCGGGGATGGTGAGTTCTTCTTCACAGTAATCGGCCTACAAAATACACGATGTTTCTTTCTTTATTTCACGATAGCGGTCCTCCAGGCTAGTAATCTGAGCTATTCAGCAGGTAGATTCATTCTCAGAAATTTTTCCGTTCTATGTAATCATGTTACCGATATAAAGGTGCAAATGAACACAAATCCAACTGGTAGGCGGTACTGGTGAGGTTACAGCGAACGACAGAATAACGTAATATATACTAGCTGAAGGTCTCTCTTCGTTCGCCCTTTGAACAAGCGAGCGCGCGAGCATTTACCGTTTCACAACAAAAACCTTGTTAAATAATATTATATACTAATAATGAAGTTAATATTACATGAGTATGAGTATTAGAATTAATTTATTCATTAATGTTATTATTATTCATTTATTCATTAGTGAATGTTATTTATTCATAATTCATAATAACATTCATAGTATTATTGAATAATATTACTGTTAATAACACAATACCACCACCGGCTATCCCGCCGGGCACTGGGCAGCCCGCCGGCAGGACATCCCGATGGACAGAAACACCAAACCGTGTGATCCTCATGGCATTGCTTTCGAAGATGTACTTACACAATTATTGTTTATTTATTATCCCCTTCGTTCGAAGTCCTAACGGTCAATCTTAGTGTTATGCTCATTGCTCAAATGACATTGGCCGTGTGGCCACGTTCAGACTGACCATAAAAACCAGTAACTGCTGCTAGTTTTTTTTAAAAGGTCAGAACAGCAGTGCAAATGTTAATCAAGAATATGTGCTATGTATTTGTAAAAGAAAGCAGTTTTTATCGTCCCTGAAACTTTCTTTGACGCCATCGTCAGATTCGTTAATGGTTTGAGTTACTCATTACGCATGAGAGAAACCGCACCTTTCGACGTGCGTTTGCTGGAACCGTTAAGGAAAAAACAATGCCCACAAAGTAGCCTTGACAGATCTGACTGGAGTTGTTTCGGTTATAAACTTGGCTGTTATGCATTTCTAGTGTTCCTGTACATTAGTTTACAAACATTTTTCCACCGACTAAAACTCACGTTGTCATTTCAAAATGCATTTTGAAAGTTGAAACTTCGATACCATTTCGACGAAACTGCACAAACATATTTCACAGTCGAAAAATAGTACAGCATGAACCATGGCGAAAAATCCGGTTTTCGAATACTTTCAGATTTCAAATTTCTATAATCAAAAAAGCTCTTAGAAGCTGCAAAACATGTACATTTATGACAACTTGACCGTTTTAACCTAATTTTATGATAACTGCAGGATAGTTTTTGCATTTTGCGAAATTTCAAATCGAAAAGTAATTTCAAGATTGTCGCATTAAAATATCTCAGCTCATTTTAGTGAATAATGTGCAATGATTTAATGGCAGATTTGAAAACTAATATTTCATGGCAGTTCTAAAAATTAATATTTCAGTTGCGTTGGCGTATGACTGCCGCTGAAGTAGAGTACAATAGGCTGATCACAACAGCAGGGTGTCCTTAAGCGGAGAGTCCGTGCGGGTACTCGGCGTTACAAAAGCCTCACTTTTAATCTGCACTGCCAGAGACGGCTATGTTAAACCAAGTACCCATAC
>JAQGAU010000553.1:0-26389 GCA_034698045.1 Paramacrobiotus richtersi
GATCCCGAGTATCCCGTTGCCGTCGGCAGTCCCGAACGGCAGGCGCTGGTCGATCTTCTCAACGAAACCAAACAGGCGCTCAATCGGGAACTTCCTGGCGCACAGGTATTTGTGACATGTACACAGTAGTATTGTACAGTTCAACACATACTTACATAATCATGAGGCCTGCGTCAGATGCCCGCAAGTGAATTCAAATACCAGGGATCTGTTGAACGGGCTGCGATTGTATTTACGAGATTGATTTTTTTCCCAGATATCCGGTTACTGGTAGTATTATTTAAATATATCGGCTTTAAAATGTTCTGCTGGCAGTCGATTTACTCATGTAAACACTAGAACGTTGGTCCAGTTTGCAACTGCATCACAAACTAAAATTACAAGTGAACATGGTTGAAACATGGTCAGACATTAACGTACTAAAATATATGCGTAAGTTTTACTCTATTTGTATCACGTGATTGTCTGTATATAGGTACAATGTAAAATATTACAAAAGTATTTGCCTATCAGTCGATAATTACTGCATGAAAAATACTACAGTCAACTTTACTAATAATTATCATGTTACAGTACTTACAAAAACGGACAAAGTGACTGTTAAGGCAATACCCCGTGCCAGTACGCATGAATATTATTTATTGGATGCTGTGTTATTGTCTTCGTGAATTTTATACAGCACTACTTCTACAGATAGTTCCCGAAATCTTGTTCAATCAGTCAGCTAAATTTGATTAATAATTTGCTTTGTTTTAGGTTGTGTTTGACAGTGCGTGGGCCGCATATTGTGTAGATGTAAGTACATATATATTTTACGGGAAGATCGCTAACTGAAAAACATCATCTATTTTTCCATCGTTTTCCTAGGAGCGCTGTTACGATTACAAAGGATTAGCTGATGTGGTCGATTACTTGTTCATAATGTCCTACTGCATTCAAGGACAGATTTGGGGTCCATGCATAGCTATGTCCAATACACCATATTTCCGGATGATCGAGGGTGAGTGCTGAATACGCTTTAAGGCTTCTTTGTAATTTCGGTGCAAGATCCATGTTTTACACTTTCTACGTCAAAAACTGTAACCGACCTTATAACTTCCGGGTTCATTAGGCATGCGCGGCTTCTTCAACTTGGGCATACCGTCCAGCAAGTTACTGCTTGGACTACCTCTGTTCGGATATGATTATCCGTGTGATAAACTGGGATCGGAAGTATGTTTGCCTCAGGCATTTAAACATAAATTATAGGATAAACAATTGCTGTACTAGTTATTAGCGTTCGGCTTTGCCAGAATTTAATTTATAAAATAAAAAACGACAGTGGTAACCAAACAATTATCATTACTGCTTGCTTTTAATCTGGATTTTTTTTCCGGAGCATCCACATATTTATTGATTAAAAACTGTTACGCGTCTAACCCTTGACTATGGTAATCCACATTATGATTTCAGGATAACATTTGTGAGCTACCAAAAGCTACATACCATGGCGCACCATGCAGCGATTTGGTCGGAACTCAAGTCGGAATTGATGTGATTATGGGTACCATGTTACCTAATTCGACAAAGCGTTTGTGGAACGCTGATGGCCAGTCACCTCAGTTTAACTGGATCGTAAGCATTTTTTTAATTCGGTGCAAATATCTGCAATTTGGGTATCCTGATCTATGTTTGCTTACGCATTTAGAATCACGAAATACTGTGCGGTTAGTTAGGAATTCGAATGGTAATACTCATGACCTTTGATTTTACAGAATGCTACTGGTGGGGTGCGTCAAGTGCATTATGATAACGAGCATAGTTTGCTCATGAAATATATGTGGGCCGTACATAATGTTTTGCGTGGAGTTGGATACTGGCACATTGGCTACCTGAGCTACCTGAACGGAACCGATGCGAATGAACTGCGCCGGAAATACTGGGAAACCATTCCCACTGAAGCCAACTGGGAAAATTTTGCATTGAACCACTTTGCTCCACCCAAAACCGAACTGACTCATGAGAAAAACTTCGCTCCACTCCCGAACAACAAAGCTACACAAATTGATGGTTTGGTATAGCCAAAAAATACTGCATCCGGAATAACGATGCATATGTGCACAAGACACCGTAACCTTAATGTTAAACTAACAGTTGCTTGTTAGTGATGCTAAATAGATTTGCCATCGGATTCTGACAAGAAAACGTTAACGTTCTAATTGCGGAGTGACGGCTGCTTGTTACAAGGTGTTCTGTGTTCCTCAAAGTTCTTTTGACTTTTTTATCGATTTGTGGCGTGGAAATTTGAGTTTATAATAAAGATGTTTTGCGACCAGCAAGACTGCGAAATCGTACCATGCATTTATCCAGAACGTAATTTAGAAAAACGGACTCACTGTAACAGTAACCGGGGTTTACTCTTCGAAACTTGTACCTTATACTTCCTTTCGCATTTTTCACAGCGTTCTACGTATTACCAAAAGATAGCGTCAGTAGCAAAATTTGGTGTCACGATAACTGCTTCGAAATAGATTTATGTTATTGTTGTTTATATTTATCAACATGAAACCACCCATCAAAGTCAGTACTAGTACTGATCTTGGAAAATCTGTATAAATCGACGAGACCTCTCAGGTGTGTAGTTTTTGAATTTAATAAGTACCGTTGATTTACAGCATTCAAGACGTATTTTGCATTAGAGATTATTTTTTGCAGGGAGTTTATAACAATAAAACAGATATTTCTGTGCTTGTAAAAAAGTGAAATGCTGCAAGGAGAAAATTATAGACTAACAACTTGTAAAGAAAACTGGCGTTTGCAACTGGACGACTGCACAGGGCGAACGCCCGGCGACAGCATGCGACATGCATGGCAGTCGCCAACCGGGTGTGGCGGCTGCAGTAATCATGAATTTCACTTTGTTATGATATTTAATTTAATTGTTATTTTGTTGATTTTGTTCGGGAGTTTTTCGTTCGAGTTTTTCCCCCCGAAACTGTTGGTTCGTGCAAGTGCAGCTTTTCATCATGGAAAAGCTGGAATCTCGGACCAACATTCCTGTGGACACCGTAGAAATTGCTCCATTACTGGTGCAAGAAGACTGCATCTTGGAGAAACCCTTTATTGATCTGGACGGTCCGGCACCTGCCCATACATCCAAACGCCGTTTGGAACTGAAATGGAATGGATGGGGCTATCAAGACAGCAAGTTCGTCGTTAACAAGAAGGGTCAGGTGGAGTTCTCCGGAGATCGCTACGGACTTGCGGGACAGACGCTCCCGTCATTCCGGCCGTGGATGATGAGCACTCTCAACATTGATCTCAATTTTCGGACGCCTTCTCAGGTGCGAAACTTACTTACAAGCCTGCAGTAGAGTAACACATATCTCCTGATAAAGATATGCATAATTATTTAAGCTTTACAACCTCAGTAAATTTGTATTCTCATTGCAGTTTCTGGAGAAGTTTTTCTGAAAATTGCGCTCAGACTTATCTGCGTAGGTAATGAAATTATTTTGTTGTTTTACGGGAAAAACTCACCTCTGTGAAACTT
This sequence comes from Paramacrobiotus richtersi, assembly GCA_034698045.1. NCBI lineage: Eukaryota > Metazoa > Tardigrada > Eutardigrada > Parachela > Macrobiotidae > Paramacrobiotus > Paramacrobiotus richtersi. The sequence goes on from JAQGAU010000553.1 coordinate 3,533, forward strand.
GAAAGGAATATGATGTATTCATGGATTAAATTTGAATTTTTGCTTGTGTATAGTCAAAACCTTCGCCTAAAGAACATCCCCCTCCGGTGCGGAATGAGAAGTTCCTTTCAGCCTTGGTCGAAACAGGAATTGCATGGTCGGGTGATGGAGAGGATAGGTTGCTGCGAGCTCATGGCCACACTTTAACGGAAATCTTCCGACTGCGAGCGGGGAAATACGATCGCATTCCAGGTAATAATATGTGTTGGCAACTTTCTGGTAAGCAGTTTGAAGGAAAAAAATATTTCGGTAAAAAATGAAATTTTAACAATATTTTACGCAAGGCAAAGCCGATACTTTCCTGCCATCCTTTGTAAGATTTTTAGCATTTATTTTGAGAGGCTCAAGTTAATGCGTTTGAGGGTTTTCAAAGTTTTTTTGAGGGGGCTTCAATTCTTTCCGTAATTTAATAAATTCCACACTAGGTAAAAGTAAAACCATGAATTCTGTTGTAGCTTATGCATGTTAAACATTGCAACCAAAAAAACAGTTCAAAAACTATGAACATGATACATTCTATTTTTTGTTTGCATTCGCGCATGCCTTAGCGGTTTCGATGCTGTTTAGATTTGGTCGTATGGCCAGCATCCCACGCGGATGTGGTAACGCTGGTGGGGCTTGCCAACGAGCACAACGCTGTGATCATTCCATTTGGTGGCGGTACCAGTGTGTCGCAAGCGCTGGAATGTCTGGCCAATGAGGCCCGAATGATCGTCTCCCTCGATACGTCCCAGATGAACCACATCCTCTGGATAGATGACAAGAACTGGACGGCTTGTGTGGAAGCCGGCAAAGTGGGACAAGATTTGGAAGCGGAATTGGCACAGAGCGGGTTCTGCACCGGTACGATTGAATTAGCCGGTGTTTTATTTTTTTTTCAAATGGATTGTGCAGATCGGATGATTTTCGGGATATATTTCGGCATACGTAATTTTTGTGTTTCATTAATGGATAAGGTTCTTTTTTTGTAGCCGCAAAAATGTCGTTCGATTTGTCTGTTGACTCCTTTTTTACAGTTCGCGAAGCTTTGCTTCGTGCTGCAAAAGCCCGCAGGTTTTTCGGCAGGAAACTCGCATATTTTTTGGTTTTGAATAGGCATTTTTTCCGTAATTTATTATTAACAGATTTGTACAAGTATAAATCTTTATGGTACGTTCATATGTTCGGATACCGGCACTTCAGTTTACGATATCGAATTGGCTCATGCGTCCATTTTTTTTCTAAAGAATTTTGATTGATAACAGATCTGACTGATTACTGCGTAATTTTTTGACTGTAGCGAACGTGTCGTTTTAGGACATGAACCGGATTCGATGGAGTTCAGCACCGTCGGTGGATGGGTCGCTACACGGGCATCCGGCATGAAAAAGAATGTGTATGGGAATATTGAGGATCTGGTTGTCCATGTTAAAATGGTCACTGCCCGCGGCGTCATCCAGAAGAACTGCCAAGTTCCCCGAATGTCCGCTGGTCCGGACATCCATCAGTTTATCCTGGGATCGGAGGGGACGTTGGGAGTTATTACAGAGGTGATCATGAAAATACGCCCACTACCGGAAATCAAACGTTATGGATCTATTGTCTTCCCTTGTTTTGAAGATGGAGTCGCATGTTTACGGCAGGCTGCAAAAGAGCGATGCTGGTATGTGTGCTGGATGAGATGGGTGTAATTTAGTTGAACGAAATGCTTGTGTGTGCGCCTGTCCGCCTTTCCAGTACAAATCCGATTTGTAGTAATACACTTGCAAATTATCCCCTTTAGTCAACATGCTAGTTTTTTCCCGAAACGTTCTGATTCGCGTATCATTTTTCATAATATCTTGCACGTATTCAGGCCCGCTTCCATTCGTTTGATGGATAACCAGCAATTCCGATTTGGACAAGCCCTAAAACCGGAAGCGGCATCCGTTCTGCACAGTTTTTGGGATGGTTGCAAAAAGTTCTACGTTACCCGCGTAAAGGGCTATGAACCGGAGAAAATGTGTGTATGTACGTTGTTATTCGAAGGATCCCGACATGATGTAATGAATCTGGAAGAAAGATTATACTCCATCGCTGCAGCTCACGGAGGAACGCCAGCCGGTGAAGAGAACGGTCTCCGGGGATACACGCTGACATTTGTCATAGCATATTTGCGAGACCTCGGATTTGAGGTTAGTGCTCTGGCTGTTTTCTCAAAATATCTACGAATTTTAATACTGCTCTACAGAACTGACCACGCTATCAGTTTTTCAGACTTGCGGTGCACAAAATAGATTTACGTTCTTCAGCGAGGTGTTTTCTTGCAGTATGGCGTGGTTTCGGAAAGTTTCGAGACTTCTGTGCCTTGGGATTCCGTTGTGGACCTGTGTCGAAATGTGAAATTTCGTGTGAAAAAGGAGTGTGACTTGCACGGTGTGAAACACCCTCCTCTCATCACCTGCCGCGTAACGCAGTCATACGATGCAGGGGCCTGTATTTATTTTTATTTCGCTTTCAATTATCGTGATCTCAATGCGGATCCTGTACATACCTACGAGGAAATTGAGACAGCCGCAAGGGATGAAATCCTCGCTAATGGTGGCAGTATCTCCCATCATCACGGTATGTGTTCGCGGAGAGTTAAAGTTAAATGCCATCCTGTTGTTGGATGATTTATATTGCAGGGATGTAGCTTACGGTCGTATACATCGTGATAAATCTTTGCTTGGGCTGGAAGCAATTTACGGCAGCACAATTAACGTCATACCGGTTGAGAAATGATATTAGTTGGTTTGCGAAGTTCTGTCTTGTTTGTCCAGCGTGGTCTTCCCTTTTTTATACCATAGTGGTTTCAATTTCTTTAAAATTTGTAGTGAAAGAATTCGGAGTCGCAGTTTAACCGATTGATATGCCTTCAAAATTTTCGAAATAAAGGTAGATGTACTCTTACCCGGCTTTATAATCTTAGATTAAATATGGATTTTTTTACGCAGCTGTTTACAGCTGTACCATTTCTTTTATTTGTTATCCTGACAAGCGCGATTCACATGCACTGCTCCCAGGTACTACGCAGATTGTTCAGTGGATAAACAGACGAGCTAGCACACTAGCCAATAGTTGCAAAGGAAACAGGAGAATGCATTTTTTTGGAGTATCTCACCCGTGTGTATCGGGTTAACGTAGCTTTTGTGTCCTTAAGCTTACGTGAGACTGCTATCGACTGCCGCAGCGTAGTAATGAGCCTTTGATGTTTATTGGCTTAGGGGTGGGAAAACTGCGCGATCGATGGTTGAAACAGACAATTTCTCCTGGTGGATTGGGGATGCTGCGGGCAGTTAAGGCCTACATTGATCCAAAGAACATTTTTGCCGCTGGCAACCTGGCTCTCAATGAGCCAGATCTGGTCTGCAAAATCTGATGCGTTTTGTTATTTTTGTTACGATGTGGAGCGATGTTGGTGAATGCAGGTTTTTTTATGACGTGTTATGATTGTGTAGTTGTATAGCGTAAACTGGATACTGTATGAATGGAATGGCAGCTGTGAAAAATGACTGATTGTCAGTCTGTAAAACGTTCGATCGATATCGTTCTGACTAAAACTGCTGCAAATAAGAACAGTCTTTACAGTATGTATTAAGGGGCTCTGTTTATTATTTGTCGGTATTAGTTCTGGATGTGGCATTTCTTGCTGTCTGACGACGAAAATTCAAAATTTTCGAAAAAGAGCGACTCCCGTTTGTCGTCTTGATTCTAGCGGAACGAGTTCTACTGCAATACATATATAACCAAAATGTGTAATCATAATTACAGGAAGAAAGAAAATGTACATTGTGTTAATCATCAAAACTGCTACAGATCATATTTATATCATACCGTACAGCGTCACAGAACTGATGTGATCGCGATAAAGTGCTCGAATATCTCTGTAAATTGGGTTTCTTCCTTGCAAATTTTACCGGTACTTAAGTGGAAAACAAGCTCATACGCAAGGAAACTGGCGATGCCAAAAGTACGGCGTATATCAGGAGAAAGGTCACTGGCCGATGTGGAGCAGATTTCCAGCATGAGACTGATTACAGTTTGAGATTGCCGTGATGAAAATCCACGGAACGCCGCGGACTGTGGTCAAGTCGTCGCAGTTCTTCATGAGATCCCGAGAGAGCTAACAGAATGTTCCTGTAGTTTCCGGATGTTTCTTGCTGTAGAATATAAGAACATATAACTTCCGGTTTATATATGTTCCTGGGAGATCCCAGTGCAATAATTCATCTTGTCGTACCGTAATGACAGAGCCCAAGGATTTGTGATGCGTTTCTTCGTATTTCTCCTTTATCGACTCTAGGTCAATTTCGGAACGCGAGACGAGTATCCTAATGATCCGCTTGTGATTTGTAGTGAGACCTTTGAAGGCTGAGTGAAGAAGCTCCGCAAAGTGTGCTTCCTTGTTTTTGGTAAAGCTGACTGTAAGGGCAAAAACATTTCGAATTTAATGGCTTTGCACGTGATTAATTCCCAGAAAAACATTTTTGGTTTATATTTTGCAGATACTGCAGTGCAGGCCCATCCTAGGGATAAATCTTAAAATATTCCACAATAAAGACTGCCACTTTATAAATCACTTTGGCTTCGTAAAATACTTGACTATACCGTACTCTGTAGACAGATGTTATGTGAACATAATTTTTTAGCGATTACCTATATTCGCCAACAGTTTTCCCACGTCACCGTGAAGTTCCTTCGCTATCACCTTATCGATTTCTCCATCGGACATGTCTTCGAATGCAGCAATAACGAGACGCATATGTGCGTAACTTCGACCGGTAAATATAGATCGCAAAGCATCATCCGTTATCCAGTGTCGTGGTCCGGCATCGTACATGGCCCGGGCGTCCCATCTGGCCTGTTCTGGATTCACATCTTCGTCCTCTTCACGATTTTCCTAGAGCATATTTGGTCAAATTTTTATCCTCAAAATTTTTATCAAAGTTTGACTAAACTATACGCAACTTTATGTATAAAACACGAGCAGATAGAGGCTTGAATGTATTTCTCTATAACTGCTAGAAGCGGAAGACTCTGAGTCATAAAGGTCATCTATAATGATTTTACCATAATATTATGACTTGCACGTAAACTAAATTGTCTTAATTTGAAAAAAAGCAATTATACTGGGAGTCATAGTAGTTGACAACCAAGCGAGCTCGTTATTACCGAAAGAATGGCAAGCAGTATTTCTTTAAAACCATCCGAGCCATGTAACTTTTCGATATCGTGCAGCAGATCTCTTCCATAGCCTGCAAAATGGACAATGACAGTGCGTCATTAGTACTATCGTCCAAAAACTTTCACGTCCAAGTTTCTTACTTGATTGATAAGCTTTCTTAATCGCATCCAGTTCGGTGTTGGCTCGAGTCGAAAAAATGTCAATCAAAACGTTATCATCTGTGCTAAATCCCTAAATTAGTGAAGAACTCGCGTTCTAAATGGACACTCAGTATACGCGGAGCATACAACAGATACGGAAAAATTAAGAATATCTCGGACTTTCTTGTCGGCAGAGAAATTGATGCCACATGCACAAAAGAATGCCAGATACGTGCACCGGCACATTACTGTATATTACGCTATAAGCTAATCAAATTAAGATACACTGCAAAATGCATTGTCTTACGGAAGAAAGTGCATGGTGAACTGATTCCGCATCATACAACTCCGGGGACTTGAATAACGCGATGATAACATCTTCCAGATGTCCACTAATGAGAATTTTCAGTTCTCCTTTTATCGCTTTGAGAATTTCCTGTAGATTTATAAGTCTGATGGACCCCATTCACAGACATATTCAAAGGAAAACTGCTTCGTTAACTGATAAGGGAAATAGAATATCCCGCACCTTGCTATACTGATACTGTTCAACCGGATGAGAACCATGAAAGGATCTAGGTTATGCGAAGTGTTTTTTTTTTACCTTTCCGTAAAGCTCCTTGTAACTAGAGGCGATTTCCTGACGCTGCTTGTTGGTTCGCTGGGTTAGGATATCGATAATTGCTTTTTCATGAGTACCTGCCGCGACAGTTATCACTCAAAGAAATCGTCTTCGTGGAATAATGCAAATTCAAGAAAAAATTAAAGACACAGAAAGAGACTTTAATCCGAAAAGTAGGGATTCACTGCACATAACCTAATTATTCTCTTACCTAGACCTTTCATAGAGTTGAACAGCACTTCCGCATCAGCTTTGGGATCGAAGGACATATACTCGCGAACGGTTGCAAGATCAGTGGTTTTATCGTGCTGCTTATTTTTAATTTGGTTGAGTAAGTTTTGGTAATGTTGATTCGAGGAATTCGATCTGGATCGACTCGGTCGTCCGGATTGTTCTTCCGCCATGATAATCAGACCTCGGGTGCATACGGTACGATATACTGTAACAAAGGGCAGAAAGTATCGATGCCGGTTTGAACACTATCCCCCGGCTGTTAAACCAAACCACAACAAACGATCACCGTCATAACACTAGTACTGACAGCCGATATAATAGTAATCTGCAACTACCAGTAGCTGTATTATTATAGCAAGCAAACTTACCGGAAACGATCCCTCGCAGAGAGTTTTCGTAATTCACATGGTTAAGTTATTATGGTTAATATTGGCTATATATGGTGCTAAACATTTACAAATTCACCATTATATATATAAGTAGTTGTTAACGATAATGAATCACGCATTTATGGCACTTGTGTTATAACCAAGTCCAAAAGTGTTGTTTGAAGTTTGAATTGAAATTGTCAAGGCTTTTTACTTACATTTTTGCAGCCGAGGATCTTTATGCAATTCCCTGTTCCCTTGATCTAGGAATGGACGATAATCCCGGCCGTAGCGTAGGCGCACAAAGGCTTAATTAGAACGGCATTATACAGCAGCAGATGGAAAATCAGAATCTCAGCCTTTTCGGAGTTATCAAACTCAGTAGTTAGCCTACCACAGCCGCAATTTCTCAGTCTAATGTTAACGATATAAGGTAAACCAAATCAATAAATGTATTTGATATGCTGAAAGGCCACTTTAACCAATAAAGTGGTGTACAGTTTCGCGCCTGTTTGGGTTACAACAAAATAACGTGCCGAACCGGTAAAAAGAGCCGCACCATCGTCGTGCAGACGAATGCGTGCAGTCAGTGACGCGGTAAGTTTGACGAAAAAGTGCATTAACGATGTCGCAACTAGTCCATTTATTTACCTGTTTTGCAATTGGATGAAGATCGATACAGCAGACGTTTTAAAATGGTCCCGGGTTCTTTAGTGTCCCACTCGCGTTACGGTACATACTTTTCGCCCGGTCTGTCTGTTTGCATAAAATATTGAACAATCCCCGAAGAAAGGACGCGGTAATTACGCCGATTCTCTCCCGTCCGGTAACAAGAACTGTAACCGGGCACTTATCGAGAAAGCGGGACGTGTTGACTGGCTCACCGGTGCAACTTTGAGGAGGCAATAAATCTCTCTGAAAATCTATAACACGCTATCATACGTAAACGATCCTTCCGGTTACGATTTGTTGCGTTTGCGTGCCATGGTGTTTTGCGCACGCGCAGTATTATGATTGTCATCTATATATATTACACCTATATGCCAATTTATGAATAATGGGTGTACAGCAGGAGTACAAAACTTAAGGTACTTGCCACTCAAATAACTCATTAGTCACGTCCATAATATTAATGCTAAGCATTCATATACGTTTTTTGCAGAATATACAATTTTTGAAGAATTATAACTTTCTTTCCCGTTACAATTCACATGTATGACATGTTGTATCTTCACTACCATGGTAATGTAAGAACACAGCTACTTGTTTGCAGTTAAGTCATCATGGTCTGCAAGGATTATAAACCATCAGAAAATATCCAAGATTATTAATGAATATGCAGCAGTCGGGCTCCGTTCCGGAGTTTGGTGGATTTTGATATGCACATGGCTTGCTGTACATGTTTGTATGAATCATGTAATATGTGGTTCTGTACCTCGTCCGGATAAATTTCTGCATTCTGAATTTCTGATACATTTTTATTTAATAAGTTGCCCCCTACATACATTCACGACCAGTACCAGTAGAATGGGATTTGCCCCAGTAAGTGTGTTTCCGAATCGGATAATTTTGATTGCGGGTTGAGTGGTTAATTAAAACTTTCCGATATTGTAATCGCGCATTAGCTATCTACCTATACGCGCGGATGTAATTAGAGCAAGACGTTCATAATAGTTATCGAAATGTGATTGACCTTTGGAGTTGCTGATCATGGAACTTTCCCAATGTGAATTACAATTTCACCGAAATGGGCAGTGATAAAAGAAAGGTATTTTCGGAGTCAGCATGTTATACTGCTAACCGTTTAGTTATATTAAGCTCGCTAGCCGGTCCTGAAAAGTTCAGTACGCTGCATAAAGCATCCTACATAAACATAATTTTTTCGTTTCCGCATTGAAGCGTGACTCCGCAGTACATGCAACAAGTTGAATAGTTCCCGGTTTTGCGAATCTGCGAGTGTTTTACATTTTTAACTGAGGGTGAGATCTAAATCCCAACTGGAAAAATGGCACGGCTATTGAAAGATTGTTTCTGCTGCACCCTTAAAACGGGATGTGTATACATTGCGGCATATACAATGGTAAGCTTCGTCATACGCACACCTGTCGTACACATAGCAACAATATATAGTATTATGAAGATTAACTATTGTAAAAATACGTATATATTGCAATAAATGAAGTGTTTTACAAAAATCAAAATAACATGTATGACATTTTTAGTAATATGCATCGGTTTTTGATAACATATTTAATTTCGTGTCCTTTGGAATTTAGGTGATTGCTGTCTTATTGCTGGTCTTCAATGTGAATGATGTGGTAATCGCGACTGGTGCACCGCTTCTCTGGGGAAGAATAACAAGCCTTATTTTTGCGGCCCTTTTGATACTGGCCAGTATCTGCTTGCTGCGTGGAACAGTGCGAGTGAGTTGCGAACAAAGTCATGTTTTCGGCAAAAATACTGCCCCAGCGTAGCGCTATTTTGTAAACGTTTCAGTGTGAATACAGTGTAAAAATAATTTTATTGTGCACAACTTCATACTCTGAAAATCAAACAGAAACAGATATACCAATAAAACCCAAATTTACCCAGCTTATCCAAGCTAAAGCCAAAGTTAAGTTTGTGCTGGAAGCGTTATTCACTTAGAGTTTTATCGCCTTTGCGCGTACATATATACCGGATCACAATAATGGCTATAATTATCTTTAATTATGCAATCATAAGCACTACTACAGATCTTATTGAAATTATGGCTTAACTTTCGTTGAATTGCAGGACCGAGGTGACCTTTTAACGGTGTGGCTGGTGGTGTTTTTCGTATACACCATATTTTCCTTGGTGCTTTTTGGTTGGAATGTGAATTACTACTATACTGGTTATGTAAGTAAAGATGCGGTTACATGCTAATGCTTCGATAAAGTCACATCCAATGCTATTTATACTGTCTATACTAACATATTATATATACTACTATCTACTTTCTACTACTTTTTATACTACTTTATATTTTAGTTTGAATTTATATTAATTTCAGAGTTACATTTGATTAAAGTTACATACTAATGTTTCACTGTAAATTCATAGTTCAGATCGTTCTTACAATAATTATTGTTAATGCATTTTGTTGCAGTTTCCGGTCACTATGCACACATCTGTGCTGGCCAACATGATAATTTTCGGCATATTATTTTTCATTGACGTAAGTGAAAATGAAGTCTTCAGATAAAGTGTAACTCAGCACATAGCGCCTGATTCTTGCTTCTTTTCACAGATATTTTGTCTTATGGCTGTGTATAGCCATCGCCAGCACTTTGGTTTCGATACGTTACCTTGAAGATAACCCAGCGAAATTACGATTAGGAAAGAAAAGATTGTGGAACTCAAAATACAATTCTCATTCGCTGCTTTCCATGTATCTCTCGTTGTTGTCTTATCAGTTATTTGTTCTTGCTGGTTGTTTTCCCGTGCTTTCCTTTTTTAGACGCGTATCAAAGTCTTACATGGAGAACTGATGTGAAACATAATGACCTGACTTGAATAATGTTCTTTGGGCCAGAATCATGGTATAGTGACAAATATTATATGCGCAAGTGTACGATTAATTCACTATGGAAGATAATGAAGAAAACAATTGAATTATGGCTGTGAGAAGTCGTTTTCGGTGTCATTTCAAAAACACCAGCAGTGCCTTCCCGACCGGAGAAATGCTGCAGAAAACTCACAAAGTCAAGAATGCTGGCCAATATTGTTAAAACCATGAAAAAAAGACCGGAACGTGCAAAATCACTATATAAGCGAAACATGAAACGTTGTTCCATTTTATTTGTTTTGTGCGCGAATCGTTGCCAGGATCGCTTTTTATCAGGAATCACATTATTACTTGCGGTATAGGCGCATAAACATACTTGCTGTTTGTTAATTAGTACTTAGGCTCCAGTTATCTTATTAATTCGGCCTTTCCCATATATAATTATTACGTTGTACATCACCGACTTCTTCAGACCGTACAATGTTTTTATGGAACGATATCTGGACAACAGCATTTCCTGGATATGTATGAAGTTTCAAACTGGCCCACCAACAAACGGATCGAACAGTGTGAAAAACCGATTAACTACAGCATCCTTCAAACAGGTGCAGGTCATCAATCTCTTTCTGTGATGGCTCTGCTTCCTTCCGTTTTTGCTCCAGGTAAGGTATCCGTTTCCTCTTGGCCATGTTCTTCGCATTCTCCTGCGACATTCCATGCTTTCCCACACAGTGGTCGACTAGATGTCCGTAGCTAACAAACCGACCACGACACCGTTCCACTGCACACTGGTACCGGAGGCGATTACGTCTGGCTCGTCCAAAGTCACAGCGTTTATGATGTGCAATTATTTCGGCAAAACTACCAGCCATAAAGTCGCAGCCCGAATTATAGCACAGCGCGTAATTCACAACGGCCAAGCTCTGTTTCCAGAACAAATCCACACGGGGGAATTTCTGGCTAGGAAGGAAAGTGCTGGTCGGAAGTGCTGCATTCTGATCATCTGACTCGGCTTCAGACTCCTCACTGTCTCCCTCGTCGTCGCTGCTTCCTTCCGAACTACTGCCGCTGTCGTTTTCGTAATGCTCGTCGGCATCGCTGTCGTCCAGGATACCCGTGATTAAACGGTGCAACTTTTTCGCGGCTCTACAGAAAAAATCCAAGACAACACTAAAATCGTAATACTCAGAAACCATGCAAGAAAATCACCCATAGAAGAGACTATTGCGACCAAGTCCACACTCTGTTATTGTCGACTTGTTAAGCTTCTGTATTTATAGTGTTCGCAATCTGCGGTAGATTTAGAAGAGTCCAACAATTCACAATTCGAGTCAAGAGTTTTTCACACCGACCGAACCTACTTTCGTACATTTACTTTCGTGTAAATGTTTCTAACTTTTCGTTCTATCTTACGTTCCATGCGCACTTTGTGAGATTAACCTGAGTTAAAAGCCACCTGTCCAAAATATACGGGCTTATATTTTCAAGAACAAAGAGCAAACTTACGCAATAGCACAAAGACGTCGCGGTCTCGAGTTTGTACTCGAGGACGGTTCGTTTTCTGCAGCAAATTCAGTATCATCCGTCTTTTCGGTAGTCGTCTGAGAATCCATCGTTTTCGCGCCGAAATTTGGCATTTGCATGAGGAATTTTTTCCGTTGAAAAATGCCCATCGCTCGATCATGTTCTAGTTCATGCTGACGGTAGCAGGATTTGGAAATCAGCTTTTCGCACCGAGTACACATTATTTGCTCCTGAGTTTTTCCGCAACTCTGTTCATGGTAAGCCATGGCCGTAACCGACATCATGACCTTCTTACACGTTTCGATTTGACAACGCAGTTTCTGACGCTTCCGTCTGACGAGTAAGTAACGCTACAAAAAAATAATATCAGTACAGTATCCTAAATTTTCAACACGAAGCACGAACGTTAAAAAGGCGACATCAGTCGTACTTCATATACAGATAAACTGATTACTGACTTCCGATCGACATTATACAACGAAAAAAAAAATTTTCTATTTTAGAATGTCTTTTCAGATATATTAAAAACGACAATAACAACTTTATCATTTCAATAACAGTGTTATTATAACACCTATTACACGCACATGTTCACCATTCTTACCAGTCTTTTTGCAGCGAGATCAAAGGTCCTTTCCTCTTCTGCCAGCATCGCATTATGGACCCGTAAAAAATGATCCATACTGGCTTTGATATTCCCACAGCGCGTGCAGATCCCCGGTTCCCCATTGGCATCATTGTCAACCTTGTCCAGCAAACTATTCTTCGCCTTACATCTGAGATCCGATTTCTTCCTAACATAATGATATCCTTTCTTCTTTGGCTTTGGCTTTTTCTTCTCCCGCGGATTCGACTCGTCGTCTGAAGGTACTTCCGTTCGGTCCGGTTTCGCAGCGGGCTTTTTTCCTCTTCGCTTCTTAGTAACAGTAACAACAGTTTCGGAGTCACTTTCGACATGGTTCGCTGCTTCTTCGGGTTCTGCCTCTTTCGCAGTCTGGCCACGCGTTCGGAGAGAATAACGAGTCGCAGGTCGGGCACTTACATCATCGTTTGCCGGGGAAGAACGCAAAGATGTGGCAACAATTGCTTGTGGTTTTGCATCGTCTGAACTGGTTCCTCCTGTTTTCTTGGCAGTCTTTCGCGGTCGCCCTCGTTTTCCAGAATGAGATACAGAATCAGGTGCGGGGTTCGTCTCAACAGAATCGTGGTTTGTTTGATGCTCCGTATGCGAGTGCGAAGATCCCACATCTTCCGGTATCGCTTTGGTCTCTGCAGGAATTCCCTTGGATCGTCCTCGTCTCTTAGGCGGGGGCAAGGAGTCGCCTTCTTCTTCTTGTTGGTTTTGCGACGTGGAAGGCTCCGCGTCATTTGGACGAGTTTCTTCGGCTTTTTTGGCAGTTTTATTCGGTCGTCCTCGTTTTTTCGGCGGAGATAAATCGGGTTCTTTTTCTGTTTGTTTCGTAAGCGAGTTCGAAGGCTCTGCATCATCCGGCTCTTCGGTGTTTATGGCAGTCTTCTTCTGTCTTGCTCGTTTTCGTGGTGGGGCCACGGTCTGGTCGTTGTCGTTTTGTGCTCCCCTTATCGGACGAGTTCTTGCATCATCCTCCACTGCCATGGCGTTATTCCCGTCTGTTTCGGTGACTTGTACGGCTTCACTACTCGACATGCTCGGTGTACGTGCAGATCGTTTCCGAGTGTTTTGCGGATGGGTGCTACAATGCTGGAAACGCATCGCTGCATTATTAAGACAAAGTGACGTATTAATGCTATCAGTCTTCTGATCAGACAGTATGCTGATAATAGAAACCGGATTACTAACGGGATCTGCAGTATTTGCTGATCCCATAATCACAGATTCTACGCTTGACTTCAGTTCGAATTCCAGTCAGCGGTACACAGATATGCAGTGAATTACTGAAAAATTAAAACATTAATATTCTGAATGTGATCGACGAAAACGAGACAGCCAAGACTCAAATTCCTAGTGCATTCACAAATTCCGTACGATTTAAATTTATTTGTGAATTACATGTAGATCAAACGTTTACGGCTATCAGCTGGCGATTCATTCAAATTTTCTGGATACCGTACGCTGGTTGCATTGTTGAGCCGTTGATTCAAACGGCTTGCCACAGATGAGTCATACAGTGCGATCACGGAAGTCCAAAATAACTGTGTCGCGTGCGAACCCCCAAGTGCCATTAATTTTGTTTACTATTTTTTTGTGCTTGCAAAGTCTGTTCTTCGACAAATTTTCTGTTACTTGATGTTCTGTTTGGTATTTGCTTTTTCAGAAATAGATATATAATGTTCTCTTACTACTAAATTCTGAAGAGCGTCTCCACAGCTTATCTTGCTGACTTATTACTCGTTATTATCATAATTATTATGGTATTATTATCTTAACCACTTTTAAGAGTAAAATTGGTTCAAATACCTGGCTGTTTTTGAGTTACTATACGTTCGACTGCCGTATTACATATCACAGATCAATACGAATGCTGAACTGCTTTTCCGGATTGATTATCCCGGAATATTGTTTCCAAGTCTGAACACTCTGGATGAGTGATTCCTTAGGGTCGATCCAGGTGGAAGCAAAAAATGACGGGATCTACATCTGGAGCAGTGACGGCTACTTCCCCAGCCTCTTCGGCTGATGCCTGCATCAGTATTGTGCATAACTTGATGTGCCATCGTCAGGGTGGGGAATCGGAGAGCTTCACCAAGCGAGCCATCGAAAGTCTGGTGAAAAAGCTCAAGGACAAGCCCGATGAGTTAGACGGACTGATATTAGCCGTAACTAGTAGTGGCAGCCATGTCACCAAATGTGCTACCATTCCCCGCACATTGGACGGGAGGTTACAGGTTCGGGAAATCATTTTTAGCTCGATGAAAATAGACATATTGACGACGTAGACAATGATCAGCTGTCGGTGTAAGCAATTTTATTTGGTGGTGTGAAGACAATAACGAAGTTACTGAACTTCGACATCATATATACGTAGTCGTATTCCAAAATAGTCGAAATACGGATAGTTTTTGTGTGTTTAGGCTTTAAACTTTAGAGTTATAAACGCGTATTGTGCAGTGGTTTCCCCATATCCTGTTACCATTTGCTAATAACGTCAAGTTTTCTGTAATATTATTGTTTTGGGAAGTTGCTATAACGGATTTTCAGTTAATTGGTTCAGGTTAAAAAATAAAGAATAACTTTTTAATAAATAAAAAGATCAACTGCGAATTTTTGGCAAAGGCACCGGAAGTGAAAAATGCCGGTAAAACAATACGATTTGTACAAAAATATTAGATTAATTACAATATTTTTATTATTGCGTGCGCTGATACTAGTTTGATTCACAATCAGTCACTATCACATGCGTCATCAGTTGTCCGTACAGACAGGTATACTATTTCTAGGGGAGATATATTTAGATAATTAGGATTCTGCTAGGTTAGTCTTAATATTACGCTTCTATGTTCACTGGGAGTTCGCCGGAACGCGCCTGGTATAAACGGGGAAAAATTACGAACTTGTGCATTTATCTCTTTTTGGGTATTACGCTCCATCCTTTGAGGCTTTGAAATAACAATCTAGATTAAGAGATGGAATATCGGTGTACTATTATGAAAAATTTTCGCCTTTTATATACACTAGAAAAGTCCTGGAGAACGGGAATTATAAACGTCAGAAAATTGAATTTGGTCGAAGCGCCGCTTGAAATATACTTTACCTACCATACAGTGCAGGATTTACTGAATATTGCATGCCTTTCCGCCGCTGAAATGGTGATTGCTTTGCAGGTGGCTGGGCGGAAGGTTTTTCCTCATGTCATTTATTCCAGGTACTTATTCGTTATGTACTACCAGACGTCCAAAAATAGATTCAATAATTATTGTAAAGATAGTCAATGTACCGTTACAACTGCGTACGTGGGCATCGGCCGCGGTACGGTAGTGGATGTATGTATTAATCTATATGAAAAATTTAGCTTCTACTCTGTAGTTCGCAGTGAGTGCGAACTTCGCACTCATGATTTTTGTGAAAGGCCGGTTTCTAGTTGCGTGAATTTCGGGAAATACTTCCGACTCCGGTACGGCTCACAAGTGAACTACCCCAAGTTGAAAAGTTCCAAACCGATACAATCCCAAAAATATGAGAATACGTTCTTAATGTGCTAATCATTGGTCATCTTTGTTGGTTCTAGACCAGGTACAAACAGCGTTTAGTTGTGTATAAATTTGAAATCTTTAGTTTAGTAAAATGGCGGCCTATGAGATGCTTGCCAAGCTGATGAGTCATGCCGTGGTGGGATGTACTAGTAACCCATTCATCCCATCAACGGGCACTGCCAAACGTACCTCATAGACCGCTGCTGTTAACAGTTTGCCAGTTCTGACTTTCGTAATTATTCGCTATTTGAACTTTCTTCGAAACAATATAGCTCAGCGAGCAGCACATTTAGGGCAGTATAGCTGCTACTACTATGGCAGACGTATTCTCATATTTGTTGGAATATGTCGGCTTTGTTAAGTTATTATTTATCAATTTCCATCTGTATATTGTTTGCTTTAACAGAGTTAAAAGTTAAAAATATGTGCGATTTTCGCTGTTTATGCGTACGAGTAGTCCCTCCCACCGTCTGGCCGACTTGTAAGATGGGGTGCTGCAGTGAGTCTGCCACATGCGATCCAGTAGATGGTGTTTTTGGCAATCATAGTTTTGCAAATTCTATATTGATAGGCTGCCTTATTCGAGAATTCAGATGAGCACGAATCGACGATTGTCTTCGATCGAAAGGAGCTTCCCTGTAGCAGTTTAATGATTCATATGACGTCATCGCGGTTCTGTATGAAGTGTAGATCTTATGAGTCTAGACTGTTTCCTACGTTGGGAAAGTGTGAAATCTTCTGAAATGTTTGTTGTTCTTTTTACTACCTCTGGAATTTTCGTCGGTCATACGCAACTATGAAACCACAAGTACAGTAAAGGATGCAAGTGAACTTCGGGTTACCGTGGACTGAACGCACTTTGCCTTTGCTTACCGTACATTTAGGGTAACCGTCAACTGCATAAATTTGAAGTATTGTAGTTTCGTTTTTACGCGAGGCTTGATCTAGCCTTTGGATTGTGTTTTTATCTGACGTAGTCCTGATTAAGTTGAAAAGATAACCAGTTTTACTGTAACGGAAGTAAAAAGAAAATTCAAATATTTTGACCTGCTGTCTGAAAGTGAAAGATAATCAGAGATTGCTTACCGGATTGTTCAGAGCAAATCGCGCGCCAAAATCGCTGTATCAGAAAACTTAGAAAGGCAGTTTCGTTCCTTCCGTGTAAAGGCGTGCTCCGGGAGGAACAACTAACATCCGGAATCTGCCGAAAATATTATGTGGATCCAGAGTCCAGACGTGCTTACGAGATATACACGAATGCAGCCAGACAAAGCGAGTATGCGTGAAAGGAGAAGCGTCCTTTATCACGCCACATTCACAGCTCAATGTTGACGTATTTAGAGTTGCAAAATCCAAGTAAAGTTATTAATGCTGCCAAAACCAGGCAGCTCGCTTCAGAAGTTCGATAAGTCCAGCCTCTGAGTTAACGGTAGCAAGCTAGTATAAGCTAGCTAGCTGCCCGATTTACTGCATGAATAAATCGAACGCGTGTGAAAGGCGAACTGTAAACAGTACTCGTAAACAAAATTTTCTGCCCATTGAGGATGCCATAGTCGGGTGTCCTGAGCCGTTCGTTGATAAACAGAGGAAGTCCGGCATAATGTGATCAGCATGATATGTGTAACTAGCATTCTTCCTTTGCAACGTAAGCAGAGATAAGAAAAAAGAGACATCAGATGCAACAAATTAGAATCAAAACTCATGTATATTCTGTACATCTTGGAAATAAGTCGTTAATGCAGCCCCGCATTATCCGCGACTCCGTCCGTTGTGCACACTGCCAGTTTGGCGGCATTTGGCTGCAGTTCAATAGTTTCACTTCTCACCCACTGTTTTCGCGCGCCGGAATCGTGTTTAGGCGTTTCGAGACACTGGATTTGCTGAACTTGGCTTTACAACTGGGGAATTTCGTTGTAGAATATGGCGGTGGCCTGATGTCCACAAGAATGAACTGAAGCACATTCAAGGCTGTCAGTTCGCATTTGACCTGAAGTTGGACAACGTCTGTGTTAATCCTTACCATTACGAGCGTGTCGTATCACCCGGAATAGACCTGTCTCTGGGTGGATTGGGGATGCAGCAGGGTCAGCAACAGGGAGATGATGATGGGTATGAGAGCCATGAACCTCCGACATCGGCACATTCGGCGGGGTCGTCGGGACTGTTTGACCTGGCATCTCCCACACGTCCCAGGTAAGGAATGCTTGAGAACGGGTGTTACTGCATTAGTTTACATGCAAACCATGAAATTTGGTTGATTCTGATACCACCATGGAATGCTGCTCTAGAGAATTAAATAAGTTTGCCTAAAATTATACAGGTGAAACACTGTACTGAGCTGACTTTTTGGTACGTAGATTTTCCGAAAGGTGTGAATAATATGATACTGATGATAGTGTCAATCTGATGCTTGGTTCTGTTTAAATACTACGGTGGGACTGAATTGAATGTGAATTCTGAGACACTGTGCTGGATTTGATGCATTCATTCTGAAGTCTTGTCAACCATGTGAATACGTGTATTCAAGACGTTATGGTTTTCAGGGAGAATTCGATTCTTTCGGTTCAGTCGACGACATCCGAAAGTCGCAAACCAACTGCCAACTTAGCTCCTCACGCCCCTGCCCATCAGCCGATGCCAAGGTACGATCATTCTCCGCACGCGCAGTCTAGTCACGCGATGTCCCCGACATCGTCGGAGACGCTGTTTCCTCCTAGTGGCACCGGTCTTGTCGGTCCACCACTTTCTCCGGCGTACTGGTCGATGCAGAACCAAAGCGCTATTGCGGAGTTAGCTGATCCTATGCTCCCCCAGCTTCGGGCTCAACAACAGCAAATGTGGGAAGACGCCCGATTCCAGACTGCGGTTATGACACAGGCGATGCCAGAGTTCTGGTGTACGATTGCGTATTTCGAGCTGGATCAGCAGGTATAAATGTGAACGGCTGGCCTGGATTTCTAAACAGTACGCTTTGAGTTCTGTTATCAAAAGTAACAGGCACTTCGTTATAACTTTTTGTTGGGTTTTATCGTATTTTCTGTGACTTATTTCGTATTGAATTGCTTGACCTCTCGCAGTGCAGGGTTTCTCCTGTAGTCTGTAACTCCATACTTTCCTTCGCGATAGATTTCCTGGCTGCAGCTTGTAATTTAATGTGGATTTCGAGACATTTTGTTCTAATACGGGCGAGTTTTGTCTTGGAATGGATACTGTTTAGCATGTACATTTTCTCATGCATTTGCTCTGCTTACAGGTTGGGGAAACATTTAAAGTGCGTTCGGCCTATACCACTGCGTACGTGGACGGATACGTTGATCCGGGTCACCAGAATAGATTCTGCCTGGGACCGTTAACGAATGTCCACCGTGATCCCGGTGTGGACAAAGCTCGCCTGCATATTGGACGGGGTATCGAGATTGAAACCAAGCCGGACGGAAGTGTGTGGCTGAGCTGTTTGGGTGACTACAGCGTCTTTGTGCAGAGCTACTATCTGGATCGGGAAGCTGGACGCGCTCCGGGAGATGCTGTACATAAAATACATCCACATGCACCCCTGTTGAAGGTGTTTGATTTGCGGCAGTGCTACCACCAGATGTTGCAGCAGGTATGAAGTAGTTTGCAACCGTTTGATTTACTAGTTCCCATCCTTTGCTTAAAACGTTTGCACGTTCTGTCCTAAAAACATACCTATCGTTTGTCGTTAGATAGCTCCTCATTCTGACTTTTTAACTTATCAAAAGGACACCTCGCCTGCGAAGCTTGGCAGGATGTGTGACATTTGATCGAGACGTCGACTGTTAGCAGCATACCGTATATCGATAGCGAACGAGTACATTTTGAGATTTGAACGTGCAAGAGAACTCCATCCGAGCCGACTGGACGGAAAGCCGAAAGTGTTCTGAGTTGTCAGTTACCATAAGTCGCGCCCAATAAAGCCCGCAAACAGTAAATCGATCTGGTACTGAAAATAACTTTTATAATTAAAAATATGTGTTTGTCTGGTTTTCTCATGTTGTGCGACTTGAATGACTTGATTGTGCACTAATTTTTTGAGGTTTATTGTACATTTTGTTTTTGTAATAAGGTCATAATAATATGCTATCGAGGAAATTACGGTACGATGCTTTAAGTGTGTAACATACTTAACCTTTCGTTGCGTTTATAAGGTGGGACTGGCTCAAGCTGCTGTTCAAGCACAAACAGGAGCCATGTCTCCGGGCGGCGGTGCCCCAACGCTGGGCGGTATCGGTGCGGATGATCTCCGCCGTCTGTGTATGATCCGTTTAAGTTTCGTCAAGGGCTGGGGTCCCGACTACAACCGGAAGACCATCAAGGAGACACCCTGCTGGGTCGAGATCCATTTGAACCGGGCACTGCAGTTGCTGGATGAAGTTCTACGCAATGCGCCCATGCCGGACACTCGTGGAGGAGGAGACTTATTCTGAAACTTGTTATTTTTCGAAATGACAAGATGTTGTGGTGTAGCATGGAGATAATGTAACTAGAAAGTGTACAGTTTGGTCAAGTGTGGTGTTGGTCCTGTGGTAGGTCAGTAGTCTGCATGTATGGTCCATTCTTTTTTCGTTAATTGTTAGTTGTATTTGTCTGTTTTGAATTGTGTAATCATTAGTTGTTTTGTTGTTATTTTTAACTGTCGATCGTTTGAAGTTTGAGGTTCTAGGTTTTGGAGTAAGGAGTGTTACAACCACGTTGTGAGCATTCGTGTTAAATACTGTTTTAAGCATTATTTTGTAGTTGAACCAGGCATGACATTGATGGAATTATCTAATTAAAGTTTTAGAACCCAGCATCTCCTAAGCCTTAATTCGGCGTACATCTCCGTGCATAACAATCGTAATTGTGCAGCTGAACAGTGCATTTTAGCTGGATTAATTGTAAATCCGTATACTGCCGCACATGACGTTAAATTAGTTTTTCCGATCCTTCTCACAGTCAGAAGTACTGGAACAAGAACGACATACAGCCGATAACAACATTTGCGAACATTTTGGAGAAGGGCTTTCAAGGAAGCACAATAATACAACAACAGAAAATTATCGCTTATTTGTTTTTGAAAAAATTCACTTTGTTTGGTCAAAGAACTCGCAACATCGCGGCAGACGTACTAAGATCGAAGAGACGGGCCTAGAAGTACCATAGATTCAAACTTGTCCAGTTGTCCCTGATAGTTTTCCTATCTGCCTACATATTGTAACCGTCGAAACAAAAACATAACATATCATCAGCTTTCTCCAGTCCTAACAATAAGTTCCTAATGTACAGACGTTAATTTTGCCGATCTCCTTACGCAGACTGAATTAATATTAAAGCAGAACTAGTAATAATTAATAACTGTAATATAATAATACATGTTTACATAATAGTAAGTATTTCCGTATGTATTTCGGAAACATTTTATTTCTGAAACAATGTACGTACTGTGCTGCTGAATAACCGCGTGTTTGTAATAACTGCATGTAGCTAGCTGTACTACTATTGCTACTCGCATTATAACTTGTTTATGCACATTAGAAAATTAGAATGCAGATGCTTATCGGCACTTTTGTTAAATAATTAACTCATGTACGCTTACCGTAAAATCAGCACCTCCCATCTTCCCGCTAAAATAAGCGATTTCCTGCGGTTTAAGCAGTCATTTGGATGTACACTACAGGGGATTTACACGGGAGTTTACACTGTTTTGGAAAGTTTTTGAGAGTTTGATCTGATGCCTTTAAGATACCCCTCCGGGGTTAATCGATACATGAAATCCCTTGGCCATTAAACGGACATTTGCAGTCTGCCGGCTACCAAACCGAGCTTGAACCTCCAGGAATATCCAGAACAGACGGAAAGCGACCGGACTTTATCGCCTGGGAACGCGGGAAGATACTGACCTGGGACGCTACTCGACGATACACAGTAGCCTTGTCAAACCTCCAAGCAACATCCAAGAAAGCCGGTGCTGCAGCAGATCAGGCGGAATATGCGAAAATCATCAAATATCGAAATATCACCGTAGACCATCTATTGTGCCCACTAGGATTCGAAACACTGGGGCCGTGGGGCCCGGAAGCTCACCGCCTGCCGTCCACCTTAGCCGGAAAGATCCGTCAAGAAACAGGAGAGCAACGGGCCAGGGAATACATCTACCAGCGCATAAGCATCGAGATGCAACGTGCCAACGCCATGTCCATCATGGGAACTGCCCTTCTGCGGCTAACGTAGACGAGATCTTTTCTGTTGTTCGGCCGAAGAGGGTGGTCTCTGAGCGTTTTTTTCCCATCTTGGTGTATATTGATTTATGAAGTGAGTACGAAAGTTAAACATTAAAAGTCAGCAAGCAATAAAAAAAGACACCTTGGCCATTGAAATATTAATGCGACTATACGGTCTGGAATTTAACCCTTGAGAAGGTCAAGCAAGTCTGCGGTGCTGGCATGATGGCGGCACCTTCCATAAGACAATAAAATTATACTTGTTAGTTCGTTGTAATTCCAGGTTTTCCTAACTGCTCAAGTTATCCCATCCTGTTCATATGTACGAAAAATATCATCACTAATTACTCTATCAACAAGATACGGAATAATTATACAGGTGATCGCGGTGTTGCGCTCCCGTTTTTCGTTTGTTGTTTTGGTACTTTTGAATATTTTGGATTTCTGAAAAGTAGAGGTTCTTGGA
Source organism: Paramacrobiotus richtersi (assembly GCA_034698045.1). NCBI lineage: Eukaryota > Metazoa > Tardigrada > Eutardigrada > Parachela > Macrobiotidae > Paramacrobiotus > Paramacrobiotus richtersi. Next base: position 26,028 of record JAQGAU010000553.1, read on the forward strand.
TGTACAAAGGAAGCCGTTTATTTACTACTTCGTACCAGTAATATCAGTCACGGATCATCGCATCGCGCAGAGCAGCAGTTCAAAACTTTAATAAACTGACACTTTTTATGAATTATGACAGAGCCGGCGAAGAAAATATCTACAGATTATGAAAATACGTGTGAACCATTGAGCATGCCGCTGGTCATCTGCGGCTCACGGTCCCCGGCCCGTTGCATTTTAAACGGCACGGTCAAGCTGCGGGCTAGCCAACCAGGATGAATCACTCTCTCACCAATCAGAGCGCCATGGGATCGCATGTAAATGGGGAAATCCCAGTGAACTGCAGGCGGGGCATCGAGGCCAGAATCTGAAGCGTGTGG
>JAQGAU010000554.1:0-26376 GCA_034698045.1 Paramacrobiotus richtersi
TCGCTGGCACGGGCACGGTGTAAGTCAGAATACGCCAATGTCAGTCAGAATTTCCGTGTTGCGCAATGACTATATTAGTGGAAGAAAAGGTCACACAAGACGTGCAGAAATAAATCCAAGACGAAGCAGACTGCTTACGAAGCCGATAAAGAGTGTCTCGTGCAGCGGCGGATCTTGTCGTTTTTGGCCAGCTGGATGCTGATCTCCTCGTAGGCTTGTCGAAAAGGCGCAGGGAGGTCAAGGTACGGACTACGAAATGCGTACGCAGTACTGCGCACGCATCTTTCAGCCTTCGGTATCAGCAACGCAACATATTGGAATATTGTTATTTCCGCCCTTTTTTATGAATTAGTACTTGTGACGGGCTGCCCATTGGCTACCCAGCATCCTGTACTTACTAGTTCGCATTTTCGTAACGAGCCGGTCCTGGTGCAGTCGACGTACAGTCGAACTGGCTGCAGCGCAGTCGATCGGTGCGGCTCATTTATTGTACTTCTATACCACTTCCGGTGTCTTATCAATAATCAACAGACTGCAGGTATAGTTGCATTCCTGTGCTCTGCTGGACCTCGTATATGCTTTCATCCTGCGGGAATCGTGAAAATCTACCATGCGTTTGTCCCACGAAATAGTATTCATGGTTTCCTTTCTGATGCTGTGTGCTTGCGTTAATTCGTCTTCCGTTCCTGGCTCAGACGGTATGTGCGTAAATCTTTTCGTGACTAAAATTAATACCTGGCCATTTGATCCAGACGTCTGCAGATGGCAGTTGACTAGTACCATAAATTACTGACTATCTAGTATCATAAATGATAATTATGATATTAGAAAGAAAATGAGGTGAAAGCAGTCTGAAAATCAGGTGAAAATAGGTGAAATCAAATGTGGTGATAAAAATTAATCACACATAGTCTTGCACAGATGCTATTTGAATTGTTTTTTTGTGTGCTGCAGTCATCGTACTATGTTTTCAGGTGCTAACCAGATTCCTGCTGCAGCCAATCCCTTCCCTAATGGCATCGATCTAAGCCAGGACCAACAAGAATTCACCTTCAAGAGCAGCACCTACAAACTGACCATTCCAGGAGGACCCAGCTTCGTTCTTCCTCCAGGCTATCAACTTCCGCCTGCCCTGATGGCTCAGGTACAGGCCGCGGCTGCTCAGAGCACCCCCTCACCAGTAGCCGCCACTTCGCCCGCCCCAGCAATACCTGTCGACCAATCACGAGCAAAACCCATCCCGACCGTGCCCGTCGATCAACCGCGACCGAAACCCCTGCCTGCCGCTCCACCACCTACCACCCGTCCGCAGGCGCCGCCTGAGAAGAAGCCTAAACATCCGGTCCAGGCTGCGCCAGCACCGGCGCCCACCGAATACTACGGGGAAACTGGAGGATATGCGGGATATGGTGTGCGACGGTATGGGAACGGGAATCGGAATGCACCTTACGCGGCGGCTAGCAACGATTACTGAAGTCAGTTAAGCAGCTTGTACTTCTCGCCTGACTTTGGATTTGAATACGGCACATTATTTCCGGTGATTATTCCTTCTTTACGTACTGTGGTAGTGTATTTCCATTTCTTAGCAGATGTTATAGATACTTACAGAATGTTGACTGGTTTTCGTGTTACTTCTCTTCTCTATAGAGTCAGTTTGGCTTGTGCGTGAAAAGCATGCAGAAAATGAAAATTAACAAAATTCGCTTGTTGAGAAGTATTTTATTGTGCTGAAACAAAGACCTGTGCCCAGTCTTGCTGTTTTTTTTTTAATTTCCGGCTTCCACCAGCATTAATCGAAAATAGCGACAAGCAAAAGAACAAGTTATTCGAGAAAATGCACGGTTTTTTGCAGCATTCAAAACAATGATAGCTTTGTTTTCAGTTCCAGGCTTTGTGCATTCCCAACTGATGACCGATTTGCAGTCTTGTGACCGGGTTTAATTAGTAGAGAAGGACGATTTCATTAATTATATCCAAAATTAATTTTCACGGAAAAGTGTATCTAAACGAGAAGGTGACTACGAGTCTGGGTCAGACGTCTTTCATTAATCACAAAGCCGAGAACAACAGACAGTTGTACGTCATTCTTCCCTTTGTGATTATGTGCTGTGGCCTTCTCTGTCGATGGGTGACTTTCACTTTCATGTTTTATCATTATTCCGTCGAATTTATGTTTGGTGTTCATCTGACAAATTAATGTGCCTGTGCACTAGATCTTATGATTTTTACGCGTTTTTGAGTTTCACGATGTTTTTTAATATGGGAATTAAGATTTGTTCGCTCATTGTTATTTACACTTTGCTATATTTGCCCGGCTGGGTGCGAACAGAAGATCCCGTAAGAATGACCATTGATACTGCTCGTTTCCGGCTGCTCAAGCGCCAGGTGCCATACGGATTCCCTGCTAATTTTCAGTGTGAGTCGACCAACCGGCACAAACTGGTTCCTAAACATTTTCTTAAAGGTCTCAAGAAGATACGTGATAAGCGTAACATTTAGCGGTGTATAAACGCATTCGCCTAACATGTAAGCGGTTATGTGAATATTACGTGAGTTTCGTCCAAATGTTTCTGCTTTTTTGTATCAGCTGGCCCAGTGTCGCATTTCGGTATGAGTGGACCATCCGCAACACCAAGGAACGATATAGAATCAGTTATGATGCATAAACTGGATGCTATCATGCAGGAAAAGATGTTGGAAAAATTTAACGCCGAAATGGAAGCGAAACTGAAAGAAGTAAGTAAGTCATAGATTCGTAACTTAAATTTGAAAGAATATTTCGGTTGCAGGAGACCTGTATATTACTGTACTTTAACTATAAGTGCGCTGTAATTGATACCGGTGTGGCTTTCCTTATACATTTTATGTAAACATAATATGACTTTTATTGTTTCAATATGCGCGTGTATAACTAAATTTCCGCACCACTGCCGCATTTTATGTAAACCATAACCTACATGGTTTAAATACCAACTCTGTATACAACAGCAGAAATTAAATAATATACTTGCGGCTTCGAATTTAGACAGAATATCTGGTCTACAGTATACCTTAACTAGCCAGTCTCTATTTTTTCTTAAGTCTTCGAACAGAAATCATTCTACTGTTGTTCAGTTTAGTGCAATTAAACTTACTAAGCAGAAGTGCAGAGAACGAACATTTGGTATGGGGGATTTGCGTTACTTGTCCTCATATAATTTAACTATTGCTTTAAAACGTTTAGTTCAATGATGCAGACAACAATTCGAAAAACAATGGAAACGGTCAGATACATCCGATTTCCGGCGCGCTTGGGACGACATTTTTCGTCGGTAACAACCGAAGTATGGCTGCACAACCAGGTAGGCTTAATTGTAAGGATTGTGTTTATGATTTTTGTTGTGACCCTTATTGCTGCTGCAATAAAGCGGGTTATGTATGCACACAGGTATGGATGCATCCGGTGCACTCACATCCGATCCAAGAGCCGCTCCCAAACAGTTGACAAATGTTTATGATAATCCAATGCGCTCCTCCTCAAATCCAGTAAATAATTTTGAACACGCGAACCAGCAACCGATCCAGCCAACCGTTACACCAGTCATGCCATTTTATAACGGATGGAATCCGAATCGCCAGGGCCGATCGGAACAATCGCATCGAGCTTTTCGATCATCCAACGTGCAGAAACCCTACTCGTTCTATGATAAAGGTCGTCTTGTTGCTGCCAAATTCGGGTTTCTCTACCCGGATAGTACTATCCGAACAGGCAAGCAATTGGCGTAAAATTTAAAGAAATCCACGTTTAAACGCGGAGTTGGAATTTTTATATTAAAAAATCTTGATTGTAGCGTTTGAGTGCAGAATGTATTATACGCAGATACAGAGGAGACATGATGCATTACTCGAGTTCTTCAATACTTCTTTGTCCGCAGGTAGGAAAATACCGGAAAAGCGCGCAAACGTCATTGCAGACAATTCGTCACGAAAGCTGCGCGTTCGTTCGGAACCAGATTCTGCTCGTTCTGGCGAAAAAGGTCATCAAAGAACCCGCTTTTTGTATCTTTAATCCTAGCCAGATTTGGGGCTTGCGTATGCCTCATAAGATTCGAGTTGCTTTACGACTTTTTATAGTTTTGCTTTGGCTGTGCTGCACGCATTATCTCGTTTACTTATATTTGTTTGGATCCGAGAACCATAACCGTGCACTAATTATGGGATCGAATAAGATAAGGCTAACAGAAAGCGGCTTTTGGTTAAAACAGTGGCAAAGAATTCTTTATAGTACGTACGTAAGTAAATTAACGTACGTAAGTAAATCTAACACCTGAGCGTGTGATGAGAAAATCTCTTTATAAATAAATGTGCACTTAAATGTTTACTGCTTTTTGGTCTGACTCCTGAATAATTTTAAAACACCTCTGCATATGATATCAAAGTTCACATAACTGGCATGCTGTCAGTGACCAGTAGCAAGCCCTGTTTGTGGTATTGTATATATATACTGTTTTGACACCAGCACATTTGTATACTTCTTTAAACAGAATGGTGAACGAAATTCGTTTACCTTTTTGTATCTATTTTCTTATACATTACAGAATTCCCAAGACATATTCCTCTCCAAATACAAAAGCGTTCTATACTTCTATCACTATTCATGTATACGACCAATGTTTAGTATCTAGGGACAAAATAAGCTATGCCCTGGACAATTATTTTTGGTGTACTGGGTACTGTTCCGATGCGACCGCATGCTGGAAAATATGACACAATCGGATACCAAAAAATGGTCGACTCTCTAGAAAAGTATAGGTTTCTGTTGTAACGTATCGTGTACTAAATTAGCTGGGGGAATTTCTGTAATGCTCTTTGCCTTGTTAGCTGCTGAACACTGAAGAACTTTTGAAGTTCCTTTCCGAATTAGCAGGTTAATGCTGGATTCATTGCTTCATATATATACCTATCATATTTAATTAACCTCCTTTATCTGTTGTTTGTAAAAGCATTTCATGCTAATTGTGAGACAGTAATAATTACAATGGCCGTGGTTGTTTACTGCAGTTGTATTGTTGCACTCGCACTTTTGTTGTTTACCGACGATGGAGTGGCTTTCCGGATTCGCCGTCAATTACAGCTCCCACTTCCCCACGAACGACTAATGGGTAGGGAAAAAACTCTTAAACGCATTACGATAACGCATAACTGCGTTCCATTTTGTTTATGAAACCGGCTTCGTTGCTTGAACTTGTTTCAGATACAATATCGCCTTTTCTAACGCAATAGTATTTGATTAACATATGAAAATATGCACTCGCAAATCCAGATATATTTGTAATTCGTCCAATCTTTTCCATTAATTGTTTCTGTACCGTATCGTTTAACAACCCCAAATATGAATTAACCAGTTTTTTATTATGTGTTGATCGAATACCATACGAAAACGCAGTCGTTCACAATTCTACAGGGATAGGAAGCATGACAATACCCGCCGGCACATTTTCCAATCCAAATTTGCAGCCAGCCGGATCCGGGATCGTTCCGACGATGATTAATCCGTTCGGTAATGTCGGCTTCCAACCGGCAATTAGCGGCTATCCGGGTGCAGTCACGTACCCAATGCAGGGCGGATTTCAAGGAAACAATCTCGGATATCCCGTAGTAGCCCGAGCTGGACAACTACCATCCGCTTCCAGTGTGGCTAGTTATTCGGTACCCCTGGAGAGCGCACTCGTCAGGGATGCGTACTACAAGTTGGTTTCGGACCGGATAAAGCAGCCTCTTCCGACATATCTGACCAATAATGTAACTAAATAATCGTCGCCGCACAATACGTTTTGCTCAATTTTTGGTCGAAATACTATAACGTTATATGGAGTTTGAAGCAAAATATTCCCATTCCGGTTTTCTCGTGCCGTGAGAATTAGCATTCATTATTAGTACACTAATAAAATGATAACATAGCCACGTTTTTAAGGCCGTGAAACGAAACAGCAACGGGGCACGGAAATACGTTTCTGGAAATGGTATTACACGCCTCCACACATTTCTTTGCAGCATGTTATGGACTTTTCAGTCCTTAATACCGCCACTTTTTATTCTATTAAATGAAACCTTTGCTTTATATTGAACCTCCTAGAACGATCGGCCTCTGATCTCTGCAGCGACCGGGTCAGTGAAAACCGGAGCAAACCCCGCGGTAAACGGCGTCGCGATAAACAAATCCGGACTATTAACAACCACGTTATCACCGCTTCCGTCTAACGCCGGCAAACCTGGACTCTTCGGCAGCAGTGCGTCGATTAACCTTCTGGAAGCGACGACGACCTCTTCCGATGACATAAATGAATCCGAAACCACCACCATAAGCTCACACCGGTCGAAAGGCTTGGGCCGGCGAAAAATCATCCGGAAACCAGTTCTTTCTACGAATAACGACAACGATTCTGCGGATGTCTCTTCGTTATCGACTTGAATATCCATACGGTTATACATCTGTTATGTACAACTCTGGGACCATTTCTGATTGTATAAATCGAATTGTTGAATTCTGCTTGTTGTGCAAGACGGATCAGTGTAATAAATTAACAGCTAAAGTGAGTTAAGCCGGAGTCGGAGTGAGTTAAGCTGTTCTAAAACGTACAGATATCTTCTTTAAAAATGGAACTCGGCATCACATGCATTGCAGTTGTGAACGTACAGCGGTTATGTTCCTGTAAATTATCGTTTGCGTCCATATTCTACTAAAGTCTATCCTTTGCAAAACATAAGACATACAAACATAAAAAAGTTTTGCGCTAAACTGTAGAAAAAACATGTGCTTCTTTAAATAATAATGCAGCAAGATGGAGAAACTTGAGGCACGATAGTTTATTAGTAACATGAAATGTCAAGCGGGAAGTGAAACAACTATTTTGAACATCCGAATGGTCGGTGCAGAGCTCAAGCCCTTATTTGTTTGCATTCATTTTTTATCATTATTTTGTTTATAGATCGCATAATGCATGGAAATGTGCGCTCGTTTAGGCACAGAGCTCTTAGCTCTCACAACGAGTGCACTTCCCGCATCTAATCGTGGGAGCCGATCCCGTATGGGGAATGGACAAATTTAATTACGCGAAGCAGATAGTTTATTCATCTGCTATACGGTTTCAATGAAAAGCGAATGCTTTTCGCAACCGCGGTAACATAAATACTGGGCGATCCTAAAGCCAGTCGAGCGGAAAAGAATGGCGTAAGGAATCTCCTACAAATTACCCTACTATTCATTGGCTTTGACTGCCATCTAATCTGCAAAGTCAGTAAAAAGGATTTTTATTTACTTGGAAGTCCATTGGTTTGTCATTTGCTTCCAGTTCAGTATCTCAATATTAATGCTGTTACAGGGATACATAAATCTACATGCTAATACATATTTTTTGCAAATTTGGCCGACACATTTTATGAATTTAAGTCGGAAAAATATAATCATACTTTGTATTTTAACTGTTTTTGGTGGAATATGGTACACATGCATTTGGTAACGCTAATACAATCTTTTGTACAAATACTGCTTGCAGCCATTTTCCACATACGTAGGACTTTACGCACACATGCATTTTGCCGGCCTTTTGATTAGGGAGCAGCACTTAATCAACCATTGAAAAGAAACATTTTCGCATTTCGTCACACATAACCAGAGTATACAGAGGGATGTTGCTTTGTTCCGGTGTGGATTGCCATTCCTTTGTGTTGTGGCGTATTTGCCAGTTTGTGATATAAGTTGCGAAGATTTATCGTGTCGAAGATTGGTATTATGCGCTCGGCCATCACATATCGATTTTTAATCGGTCCACGGCGACAAAACTTCTTCTAAAGTCAGCTCGGCAGTCTTTCTCGTGATGATAGCGTATCGTTAGTAGCGGGAGCAGCTTTGGTCAACAAGATCAAAAACGAGATCACAAGGAAATCGATTGCATTATGCTTTAAGTTAAAATAAATCTGTCATACGGACTTATACCACTGCCAAATGCTCATTACAAATTTCAGCAAGCAGTAGCATTAATACCTACGGGATTTCGATAAATCTACGTAAACATTGTTCTAACGTTGTATGTGAGTATCTACGCTGCAAGCTCACTAAATGACTTGTGATTGCAGTTACTGTACGTTTCGCTACAGCAGGTACCATTGTCTGTAAATAAATATGCCTTTTTATGACCTTAATCACATTTAGATGGCAGTTTGATATTTATTATCGAAAATACTTTTAACACTATGGATACGCTACTTTTTTGACTGAGCGCTAAATATCCATTCTGATGAGTTAGAAAAATGGACGATTCTCGTTCAGGTTGGGTACGGAACACGGCCACCAATAGTGTGTGCACACGATCCATTTCGATAATAATAATAACAATAGCCATAATAACAATCATTGGTAACGACAAAAACAGCGTATCAGTTGGTACAGCCGAGCGCCTACGTTAGTCCGCTCTATGTTTTCGCAATGGAGCTGGGATGTCGCAGTACATTAAGAAAATGATCGCTGAATCCCACCAACATGACTTTCGATGGTAATCCTGTGCAGGCGGGATCGAGACGTATCATTGAGCATGATACCGGAACACTAAAAGGACATCGGACTAGTTTCCTCTTTTAGATCCCTCCTGGCGTAGTTACGAACGGCTAGTTTCGGCGCCCAGTCGTCACGGATGCACGATTAAAAAACCGAACCGCTCGGGCGACATTAGAATATTTGGATGTTTTTTTTATGAAATCGCCGCAAAATGAACATGCATAACCGAGCTTAATTTTAAGGTCAGTTGTTCCGGTCCGTTCGGTGTTCGGCACGGAAGAAACAACCGCAAAAATTACTTGACCATGGAGTGGTAGTCAAGTAGATATACTGATACATATCTGGACAGACCGTATATAGCCATAAACTGCCTTAAAAATCTCCTAGAATTTAATATTGCTTACGTGAATATTTTTGTTTTATATAGCATTACCTTTCAGCTAGTATTCCAAAAACTATATATTCAGACAGGATTCTTAAATTCGATGAATGTTATGTGTGATGTGCTTTAGCATGGCCGTGCTCCGATTAAAATTAATCATGAAAAAGATAAATATTCATGCCCCATTAGCAATTGTAGTTATGGATTGCGGTTATAGCCGCGACATTATTGTTGCTAACATTATTGCCGCGACAAATTGGACCGGCTGGGCTCAGCTTACGTAGTTTATCCGGCTAAAGCTGTAGCCGGTGACTTCCAGCCGCTCGTACAGCGGGCCAATGTTTTTATCTTGACTTTTTGTGGGAAACTTCGCACATCCCGACGATTGTGGTAAGGCAGGAAGAAAGCCATCCAAGAGATAAAACATGCTGATATTGCGATGGTTGTTCCGCATCGCTGATGGCTCCAAAGGGGCCTAATAACGACCTAAAATCCCGTCCATGCTCCGGTTCCGGAATAACTAAGTAATTCCTTTGGCCCTTCTTTTCTGATGCCAGTTTTGAAATCCATATGTAGAAAAATGATCGCTTTGAACCCTGGACATGCTCAGTGTTTTTCTTAAAGAAGCATGCCGTTATATGTGCACAGCAACGGAAAAAGATTGGGTGCTTTAAGTGACCTTAAGCTGAGTAGTTTATCGAAGGGAAAGTTGCCATATTGTGGAAGAGGTAATATGGATATCAGATTCTGTGAATGCTCGTTTTACCGCCGACCAAAGCTAAAGCTATGGATAATTATGGGACTGATGTTATTTTTTCCGGTGATAATACCAGCGTTACCATCTCAGATTCAGATAGGTAATGTATTTACGTTGATTTATCTTGAACATTATTGTGGAGTTGGTTCTTTTCTATGTAGCGAAGCAAATGTTAAATTCGTTCATGTTGATGTCAGTAGGTGCAAACTTTATTCATACTTCTACGTATACATATTTCCCTTGTCTATAATTATTATATCTTGGAACTTGCGTTACTTGGCTCAAGCTCCTTGACAGCCACGGTTTGTCCTATATATGTTTCAGTTGAGTAAGAAATTACGACAGCACTTTATCAACCTGCATATGTAGACCCAGTTCTGTCACAAATTGATCTTGACGTTTGAATGTGATTAACAAGGCTTTGGGGGAAGTGATCGGTTAGAGAAGTGTCGATGTCATTTTCACGCCTGTATGCCTTTTTAGCCTAGATTCACGCTAGTTCAAATCATGGCAAAAAATATTCATTACTTTTGTTCCGTGCGGTGCAGTACTCCTTACACTGCGGCTTTCTTATATAAATTGGATTTCTTAAAAAATTTAAATAAATTATTTATGGCGGCGGTCTCCATAAGCAGACTCATAGGATACATAAGAAGATGCAGGTGCAAATATTCTGTTGTATGTATTCTGTTCTGTTGTATCTTCTTTAGTATGACATCCTTGTATCTGTAAGTTTAAAAAGCTAACTTTAAAGAGTATTGGCATAATTTCCCCTGCACCCGTTTCTGACGCTATGAAAAAACGCTAACAAAAGAAAAGAGAATCCATACGTTTGAATTGAACATTGGTCATAAAAAAATTACCGGAAAACTGTTTGCGTGCTGCTGCTGTATTGTCGGACAAATTGGGGCAGGTGTCAGCGGCGGAAGTGCACTATACCTTTTGGCTGTTATTCACTTCCACAAGGCAAAGTTCTGCTCCGTATAAAATGGAGTATCAGGCCTGCTTAATTGGGCACTATGAAATTATGAATTGATAAACAAGGAATGGTTTTCGCGCATTGGGCTGGATGTTTGTTTTAAATTAAGCCTTAGACAGCTCAGAGCATTCTGCGTTCTGTGCTTGTTTCGTCTGTGACTTGATTGCATTCGGATGCATGGATTACTATTGATAGCAAGTCCATTCCCATGAGTGCTCACATGACATTCCGTCGCAACTCCTGATCACTTAATTAACAAAGAGCGGCACATGTACAAGTATATGCTCAGCATTATGTATCTCACAATCAGCACTGCAGCTTGATCAACATAAGCAATATTAATTCCGTCTGTGAACGGAAATCTGAAGTGCAAATCCATAAAAGCACATAATATTCTGGTACATAATATGATGTGCATAATATTCTGGTTTTTTCTTTCTGGCCGCTTCTGTACCATTATGCGCGGACTAAAAGGGAATAGAATAATTTAAAGGCACACGATATATCCATTATTATTGTTATTACTTCACAAGAGCAGACAACCCGTTAGGGACTGCAAGTCTGGTCCATACCATCTATGATTTAATAAAAAATCTCTGTGATTGGAACAAGTGCTATTTGAATATGCTCGCAGAGATCTTTATAACTATATGTATCAACACTTCAGTCCGGCCATATCGATTAGCACAAACAAAATGTGTATGCTCACATTGATAACCTTTTGGTTTCATAAATGTTTTCCCAACAAAGCCAACAAAAACCCATCTGCACATTAGTTATGTAAACTTCTGTTAATTGAGAAATATGTCTCCTTCATGATATGCATGTCAAGTCGTAAATGGCTCTCGTAATCACGTATACTGTAAATTGTGGTAAACTGTGGAAAAAAACGTGATCAGCAAAACCTCTCATAAGAAAACTGTGGATCACCCATTTACGCACACCGGCAACGTTTGGCGGCTCATGTCGGATTAGCTCCCTATACAGCCAACCGGAAATTAGTTGTGATCGTACAAATCACCAAGCGATTAGTTACTAATTACCTAATACTGTCTTCATCCTACTAACGGACAGGCGTGACTCTAAGATCAAGTGCGTGGCTTCAGCTAGTATACATACCGCGCAATGCCCAAAATAATTAGCTTCATTACCAGCTAAACGCAATTACCCATATATAACTACTGAATAAACAGCCAGTAAGTTAAAGGTCACCGGTATGCCGCAACATAAAAAAAGCACATAATGGTGCAGAGAAATACAATTTTTTTTCTTCGAAATTAGATGCTGCACTGGGTAGAAATCCGGACTGCAACACTGCTTCCATATACTTTACTCGCCTACTTCGTAGTGCACACTCATACTGCAGAACTTTGAAAAAATTTTACGAGAACTCGGCCCTTCGAAATGCAGCACATAGTTATACCGAATCCGTTACTTTTCACCAAGTTAACGGAGAAGATGCTTGTGGTTTTCCGAATTACATTATATAATATGCAATTAGTTTTAGAAATATTACAACTGTTTCAGCCAATTTAATATTTTGTATTATTGGACTGTATTTTACATTGAATAATAATCTTTGCAGGCGGCATTTTCGAGGACGATGCCAGAGGCCGAGCAATAGAAGCTGCATTTCGATTCGCAGTGGATCGTATTAACAGTCAAGGAAAGATCCTTCCGCAGACACTATTATCATACCACATCCACTTTGTTCCACGTGACAACAGCTTCTTGGCGTCCAAAAAAGGTTAGCTAGCATACATTTCACATGATTATGTAAATAAACGAACGTCTATGTATTCATTATGTTGATAGCCTGGCTCGCGTCGTACCACAAAAAAGGGATCAAATTAACAATAATCGACAGAGCATTGTCATGTTTTTCTCTGCAGTATGCAACCTAGTGCGGACGGGGATCGCGGCTCTGTTTGGTCCGCAAGATCATATGTTAAGTGCCCATGTTCAGTCCATTTGCGCCACACTCGAGATCCCGCATGTTGCCGCACGCTGGGAACTGGAGCCGCCATTTCGACAAGCCACGATCAATTTGTATCCTTCGTACTCTGTGCTCAATCAGGCCTTTGCCGATGTCATTGATCACTGGAAATGGAAGAGCATGGTGATCTTATACGAGGACCAATTTGGTTAGTAATCATTTTCTCAAGTTTTCCTGAAATAAAGCAACATTAAACAAAGATATAACTAACCCAGTACCTTATTTTAATTTAGGAATAAGTTTCTGTTGTTATTAGCTGCACTAGTCGATTGTTACTGCTGCATAACGGTGAATGGTATTTCCGCATATGCCACACAGTATAATTAGTAGACTGCGTTACTGCGCTAACTTTGATTTTGTTCAAGTGTCATAAATAGTTCAATATTTTAAAAAACGCGTACGGTTGTGTAACGGTGAGACAACCTTTTCAGGTTTGGTAAAACTGCAGAATCTCATGAAGATGCAGCAAGCGTCAGCTGATAATCAGAATGGAGTATTCATCCAGCAAGTGCACAATAAAGATTATCGAGGAGCACTGCAGTCGATTAAGGAAATGAACCAGTTTAACATTGTAGTTGACATTGCTGACGAACAGCTGCATCACGTTCTTCGAGCGGTAATTAAAAAAAATTTATAACTGCATTGTACTGTACAGTACGAGTATTACGTTAAATGTCCTCATTTTCGCTTTTTCAGATGCTACAACTCCAGATGAATGACCTGCGGTACCATTACTTCTTTACAACTTTTGTAAGGAAATATAACCAGGTGTTTCCAGCTTTTGTATCTCAGTTTGTGTTTAAATATTCAGATTGTGCTTAATTAACTATATGATAGCAAAGACGAGATCCTTTCACGAGCTTGATTAAATATATTTTACGGTTTGTCGTTTATGTAAATTTTTGTTTCAGAATTTGGAATTGCTCAATTTGGAGGACTTCCGACACAACTACGTCAACATAACCGGCTTCCGGTTGATAAAACGCGACGAAGCTCCGTATAAAGAAATTGCTCAAAGCTTGCACCAGCTTCGTGAAAGCTCCCAAGCGCTTGGTTTCGAATCATATTATCCTTTCAATGAATCATTAGGCTTTACGGTAATTAATTCCGGTACAGCAGTGATTTTGCATAACGCTTATGCATCTGTTTTGCGTGTCACAGACCGACGCAGCGCTCATGTACGATGCGGTCCTCGTGTTCGCCGAATCTCTGGCTTCTGTCAGCGAATCCGTGGATATTAGTTTTACTAATTTAAGCTGCGATGATCCCAAAGATGTTCCTTGGGCGGATGGGGAAATCGTTCAAAATTATCTCAATTCGGTATGAAACTAATTTTTCAAACGGGGATTAATTTTCTGATAAAATAATGTCGGGTAAAGAACGGAAAGTTGCTTATGGTGCACGGGTGAGCGCCGTTTTATAAATTTTATTAGACGTACAACTAGTATATATGCAGGCCGAAATAACATGCGCAATTGGCGTAATTATTCCGTACACTTTTATCGCTAAATGTTTTGATATTCGTCACAAATTATGCTTTTCGTTAATGTGAATCTTCGTTATTTGACTGCGTTTGCGAATATTTATGCTCAATTAGGCCAGTGTTGGTGGCCTAACCGGCCAGATTCGCTTTAGTAAAGGCCAACGGGATGATTTCGAACTGGATGTTGTGCGGTTGGGTATGGAAATGTCGCCGGAACCTTTTATACATATTGGCACCTGGAACCCGGCCAACAAGACCAAGTTGTCGGAAGTGGGCTTTTTAGCGTATGACCCTATGAGGAACCGCAGCAAAAACATTAATCTGATTGTCGTCACGAAAGTGGTACGTTTATAGGTAGAAGTACAGAAAGCGCATGACGTGTAAACTGAAGAAACATGTAATTACATAGCATGTTTGTTTTTATTTTAATAACAGCTGGTTATGTACAGGAAAAACCATATGTGATGTTAAAAAACGATACGGAAAACTTGGTTGGAAATGACCGATACGAGGGCTTCTGTGTTGATCTCATAAAAAAGATCGCTGAGAAAGCTGGTTTCAACTACACACTGGTTCTTGTCCACGATAATCTGTACGGAATCGAAGTTAATTCATCTGCAGACAATGGGAAGCGAGAGTGGACTGGAATAATTGGCGAATTGGTCAACAAGGTACCTGCAATACCCAAACTACCACTTTTATGGGATGAACATCCCATACGCTAAAACTGTTCTCTTATGATGTTCTTACATCTTTTCTGCTGTATGTCAGAAAGCTGATTTAGCCATGGCTGCATTAAGCATTACTTACGAACGGGAAAAGGTCATCGATTTTACCAAGCCATTTATGAATCTGGGAATCAGCATTATGTTCAAAATTCCGAAAAGTAAGCAGCATGCCCAATGGGCTACGAGATCCCTCGATTTGCAACGACCAGCAATATTTTTTGTCGATATTAGTATCGAATTGATTGTTATCTAATTATGCGCAACTGCATAATTGTCCATTGCAGCACCACCCAGTTTGTTTTCCTTTATGAAACCGCTATCCACGGAAATCTGGATGTATGTTCTATGTGCCTATGCCGTAGTATCACTGGAATTGTTCGTAATCGCGCGGTTCAGCCCATACGAATGGTACAATCCGCATCCCTGCAATGTCCATCATGACATTGTCGAAAACCAGTTCACGCTAAGCAATACATTATGGTTCTGTATTGGGACCTTGATGCAGCAGGGATCGGATGTGTATCCACGAGCGCTTTCGACGAGAATCGTTGGAGGTGAATAACATTTTACCACAAAACTTATACTTACAATTTAGCTCACGATATATATATTGTACACTTTGCCTGAAATACGCTTCTTACCGTGGTTTGCAGGCATCTGGTGGTTTTTCACGCTGATAATTATTTCCTCCTACACTGCCAACTTGGCGGCTTTCTTGACCGTGGAACGGATGGTCTCCCCCATAGAGGGAGCGGAAGATTTGGCAAAAAATAAAGATGGAATCACGTATGGTATAGTTCCCAGTGGTTCCACGTACAGCTTTTTCCAGGTAACAATTGCTTTGACTACCGATACTTTAATTTGTGCTAGGTACACGCATCATTACTGGATAGAACAGTGGTTTATTTTCACTGCCGTTGTCTGCCGATTTTTAAAAAATAGTTGTCATATTTTCTGAATTAGCAGTTGCTATATATGGAACGGAAGATTCAGTGAACCGCTGCTGATCTAGTGTTGTTATACAGGGTGCAAAAATTGACACTTACAAGACAATGTTTAAATGGATGACAGAAAATGCACAAATATCCCAAGTTGCAAGCTATGAAGAGGGTCAGGCACGCGTCCTTCAGGGAAAGTATGCATTTCTAATGGAATCCACCATGATCGAATATGCCACGGCCCGGGACTGCAATTTGACACAAATCGGCGGTCTACTCGATTCAAAAGGCTATGGAATCGGCACACCAAAAGGTCACTGTCACACTAGTACTAATGCTAGTTAACATCGAAATGACATACAAAATAAACTAGGTAAAATTCGCTTCGGATGTTTTCTTAACAGAGTCCATTTGGAGAGACACCCTATCGTTGATCATACTGGAATTGCAAGAAGAAGGAGTCATAACCATGCTAAAACAAGACTGGTGGAACGATAAAGCCGTGGACTGCAAGAAAACTGACCGTAAAAAGGATAGTCTTGCCAATGCTCTAAGTAAGTGTGACTCGTCACATTAATGAAACTTTTGTTAACTGCATATAGTTAGTATCGGTAGCTATTTTAAAATGGTCTTAAAAATGTCAGCAGAATGTTGGTTCTAAAATAATAACCGCACGAATATTTTCTTACGTCGATGCTTTGGTTTGACTACAAAAAGCTAAATCATAAATGCGATTTTGATTACGTTTTACGTATTTGGCAATATAAAAGCAAGCATGGAATTAATTTTACTAGATGTGGACAATTTTGGGGGAGCCTTTGTGGTATTAGCCATCGGTCTGGTGGTAGCCTGCGTGGTTTCGGTATTGGAATTTATGTGGAACTCCCGCAGAAATGCCCACATCGATAAGGTAATTATTAGGTATAAACGGAAGCACAGCATAACCAGATGTTACAGAGATCGGGATACAGATAACCGGCATCTAAGTCTTGACTGCTCATGGCGTGCTTGTTAAAAGAAGTGCAAACGATCGGTTTTAATAATTTTTATATTTGCATATAATGCTTTTGTGCAGAACTGATTTGTTACCGTTGTAGCAAGCACGGGACACATTCTGAGAATGTCCGCACAATTAAGCACATCAGCACACGATTTACATGCTTTTCGAGCTACAGCAGTTAACCGAAGGTCGAAATCGTTTACTTACGAATTAAGTTAATTAATCTATTTTTCTGGTTATATATAACGGCTTCGGAAGTGATTCCAAAAGTAAACTCCAAAATTGAACGTGTTGTTTATGTCCAGCTACTGCTGTACACTTGTATTTCGATTTTTAAAACGTGATTATTCGGTGGTGTTTGGAACAGTCTATGGCTACTTGATCCGCGCTTCTCTGTTTCTAGCAATCACTGTGTTCCGAGATGGGGGAGGAGCTGCGTTTTGCTGTACGTTGTCGCGGATCACGGCAGAAACCGACACTACGCCGACAATGCTCCCAATGCATTCCCAACCACACCACTTACGTGCCCCACAACCTCGAATTCGTCGGACCGGAAGCGCACAACGGCGTCTTGGGTTTGGTGGACTATCGCGACCGGAAGCCGAAACAACGACTGTACCCTTTCGACACCCATTCCGTGGATCATGTCTGAGTGCGGCGCTTTCTTCTGCACAAAACGTTTTTAAGTAAAAAGTAAAGCTCTTCATCTTTATTTACCCATCCTTCATAAAGTCTAGACATCGGTGACGTGACAGTGGAAGAAAGGGCGGCCGTACTTCCTTTATGGCCTCGATGTTCTGAACTCGTTTGTGTGTCAAATCAGTAACGCTTTAACGCTTATGGATTGTCGTTGTGCTAAATTGTGGGCCCATTCCGTTAACGTTGCCACAAAACAGCTGTGATAAAATGCGAATAATTCCATAAAAATCCTAACACAATGGTTCATCAGCATACAATTCCTGGACAGTCAGAAGACTCAGAACAAGGATTCTCTGTGTTCTAGTACCCAAATAAGTATACAGTAAAATGTTGATCAAACTTACGTATACTGTAGTGCGGTGTCTGAAAGTACAGTAGATCCTATATATTATACTTCATGAAACGTTACAAGAAGTCATTAATCATTACAGTTTAATATAACCTGATAGAAAAATATTTTTGACAAAATTAAGAGCGTATATTATGGCACACGTACGAAGTATAAAGTTAAATCACATTAGCAACCACGTTATCACCGCTAATTCATTCAAAGCCGGCAAAGTTGGACGCGCTGACATCACCGCCTAAGGTCCGCCTTCATTGACCTTCTGCAGCTGGATGCAAAGAATATGACGACCTGTTCCAATAAGATAAATCAATCTGAAAGCACCATGACCATTACTTCTCACCGGTCGAAAGTTTTAAGTCGGCGAGAAAACTCCCGGAAACCAGTTCTTAATGCGAATAGGGAAAGAGAATCTGTAGATCTCTCTTCGTTAATAACGACTTGTTCCATACAGAATTATATATAGCTATAGGTACATCTTTAAGACTGAAAACTCTGGACCACCTCTTGCATACTGTAAATTGAACTGTTGAAATCTGCTTTTTACGCAAGACCGATCAGTCCAGCGGTTATACCTAATCGGACCGATCGCGAGTTAACATGTTCAAAGACATGTGAAAAAAGTACTGTTATTTGAATAATGCTGATTATTCTGGTCTGTATATGTATATATATAAGCAGTAACTTTGAACAATTAAATTCAGTACTTCACCTTTGTTCATTTCAGTTTTCAATCTGCTACAGTTTATTTGTATTAATTTACGTTCTGTTTTGTAATGTGTCTATACCATATTTTTATCCAAAACTGCAGCTTTTGCAAAAGTTACAGCGTAAGCCACAGAACGAAAAGTTTTAACGTGTGTGTTTTTGTCGCAAACATACACGTTAAAACGTAGATCAAAACGTAAGTAATATTAATAATAATGTGCAGCATGCACGGAGAAACTTGGAGTACAGTAGTCAGTAATATGATCATGAAAAGCCGAGAGATAATTACAACTAGTATTTTGCACATTCGGAATGTACCCCAGTACTACTTACCGCGTAAATGTTGAATGTAGAGCCCATATTTTGCCTGTATTCATTTTTTATCATCTTTTTGATTATGGATCGCATAATGCATGGAGATGTGCGCTCATTTAGGCGTAGAGCTCTTAGCTCACTCAACGAGTGCACTTCCCGCATCGTAATCATGGGAGCCGGTCCCGTATGGGAAATGGACAAATTTAATTACGCGAAGCAGATAGTTTATTCATCTGCTATACGATTTCAATGAAAAGCGAATGCTCTTCACAACCGCGGTAACGTAAATATTGGGCGATCCTAAAGCCAGTCAAGCGGAAAAGAATGGCGTAAGGAATCTCCTACAAATTGCCCTACTATTCATTGGCTTTGACTGCCATCTAATATGTGGAGTCAATAAAAAGGATTTTTATTCACTTGGAACTCCATTGGTTTGTCATTCGCTTCCAGTTTAATTTATTTCAATGAAAAAAACATAAATCTGCATGTCGCTGCATACTTTTTTTTGCAAATTTGGTTAATGCAAGTCGGAATAATTTTTTTGCCATGGAATATGGAATAAATGAAGTTTGTAATACCAATGCCATCTTTTAGACAAATTCTGCTTGCTTCCATTTCTGGTATATGTGATTCAGCCTTATGCACAGATGCGTTTTGCCGGCCATTTGATTAGGGAGCTGCACTTAATCAACCATTGAAAAGAAACATTTTCTCATTGCGTCATACATAACCAGAGTATACAGAGGGATGATGCTTTGTTCCGGTGTGGATTGCCATTCCTTTGTGTAGTGGCGTATTTGCCAGTTTGTAATATAAGTTGCGAAGATTTATCGTGTCGAAGATTGGTATTATGTGCTTGGCCATTGCATATCGATTTTTAATCGGTCCACCACGACAAAATTTCTTCTAAAGTCAGCTTGGCAGTCTTTCCCGCGATGATAGCGTATCGTTAGTCGGGGAGCAGCTTTGATCAACAAGATCAAAAGAGAGATCACAAAAAAATCGATTGGATTATGCTCTATACTAAAATGAATTCGACATCTCACGTAATAGTGGTTAAAGATTTCAAATAATTATTCAGTAGTATTGTCTACGATTTCGAAAAATTATCTAGTGTGTTATGTTTAAATACAATGCAAGTTCACTAGCTATAGCCCGGTGTAATTATATTTCGCCATAGTACTGTCAGTATCAATGTCTGCAGTAAATTAATACGCATTTGTGTGACCTTACATCGAGATGGCGAGTGGTAATTATGTAGTAACCGAGATAGCCTAACGTTTCAGATATATTACCATCCATGCATAATTCCAATGTATTCGAAAAACGCTGGATCTTAGTCTGTGAACTGGACACCTCCGCCTAAAGAATGCGCAAACGATCCGTTTCATTAATAACAGCAATCACTGGTAACGATAATAACAGCGTATCAGTTGGTACAGCCAAGCGCCTGCGTTAGCCCGCTCTGTTTTCGTAATGGAAGGATGTCGCAATACTTACACAAAATGAGCACTGAATCCCATTAACATGTTTCGATGGTAATCCAGCAGGCGGGATCGAAACGTATCATTGAGCATGATACCGGAACACTAAAAGGACATCGGACTAGTTTTCCCTTTAGATCCCTGTTGGCGTAGTTATAGCTTCAGTGCCCAATCAGCATGCTTGCACGGTATCGGTTCGGTGAACCGATGAAATAAAAAACCCAACCGAACCGTTCGGGCTACATTCGAAGATTTCCAACGTTTTACTTTTTTACAAAAATGGGCTGAAAAATGGACAACAGAGCATGAAAGTGTGAAAAATTGTTTGGAAATATTGATATGTAGCCATTACAAACTGCATTAAAATTTCTAATACTGCTTACGTAAATATTTTTGTTTTATGGCACAACTATTCAGATAAAAGTATAATACTCTTTGTTACTTTTATTGTGTTCTAGCATAGCAGTGCCGATAAATATTAACCATAAAAATATAACTATTCACGCCCCATACTTATATTATAGTTAACGTTCTAGCCGAGAAAGTCTTATTGTCAATACTAGTTTTGACCGGGTGGGCTCGTACATAATTGATCCAGCCAAAGCTGTAGCCGATGACTTCTAGCCGCTCGTACAGTGGGCCAACGTTTTTATCTTGACTTTTTGTGGGAAACTTCGCACATCCCAATGATTGTGGTAAGGCAGGGAGAAAGCCATCCAAGAGATAAAACATGCTGATATAGCGAATGGTTGTTCCGCATCGTTGATGGCTCCAAAGGGGCCTAATAACGACATAAAATCCCGTCCATACTCCGGTTCCGGAATAACTAACAATTCCTTTGGATATTCTTTCCCGATGCCATTTGTGAAATCCATCTATAAAAAAATGATGGTTTTTTATCATCGACATGGTCAATGTTTTCTTTAATAAACTCTTGTATTCATATACGGTAAACGCAAAAAGGATTAGCCATGGGCGCTTCAAGTGACCTTAAGCGGAGTAGTTCGACAAGGGAAAAGTTGCCATATTGTGGGAGACGAGGCAAGGATATCAGATTCTACGAATGCTCATTTTATTGCCGAACAAAGCTAAAACTATGGATAATTATGGGACTCATGTTGTTCTTTCCGGCGATAATACTTGCGTTACCACCTCAAATTCAGATAGGTAAGGTGTTTACGTTACTTTATAACATTCCCAGTTTATTCTTTTTTTAGAAGCACAGCAAACTTATTCATGCTTATACGTAATATACATCATTAGCTGGCATCTCCGTTCATATATCATATAAGCTATCTATTATTAACCAGCAACAGTTCAGCAGTCGTTCAGATATATCTTTGCTAGAATTAATGCAGATATATTATTAGGTATGAAATTTCAAAACGTTTCTTGCTTGAGATTTCTCGACACAATTGTTTTGTCCTGTGTTATAGTTGAGTAAGAAATTACGACAGTTCTTAACCATAGCCCCAATTCTGTCACAAATTGATCCTGACGTTTGAATGTGATTAGCAAGGCTTTGGGAGAAGTGATCGTTTAAAGGAGTATCAATGTCATTTTCACGCGCATTTGCGACTCTTTGGCTCGCACTAGTTAAAATGTAAAAAACACTTATTTTTTCCATGCGGTATTTTGTTATGCTGGAATTTTCTTGTATAATTTTTATTACTTGCAAAAATAAAATTGTGGCGCTCAGTCACAAATGGTGCATAAAGAACTTCAAATATTTCTTTGATCTGCAGATATCTGCCCTGGTTGAATAGAGAATCCATTAATAAACACTCTGAAAGTTAAAAAAACCAACCTTAAGGCGTAACTGCATAATTCTCACTTACATCCACCAGTACTTATGACGCAATAAAAAAACGCCAACTGGAAGAGAATCGATACGTTCGAATTAGAAGTTGATCATAAAAAATTACCGGAAAACTGTTTGCGTGCTGCTGCTGTATTGTCTGACAAATTGTGGCAGGTGTCAGCGGCGGAAGTGCACTATAATTTCTGGCTGTCATTCACTCCCACAAGCCGGAGATTCTGCTCCATATAAAATGTGGTAGCACTGTGAAATTATAAATTGATAAGCAAGGAATGTTTTTCGCGCATTGACTCTAATGTTTATTTTAAATTACAC
The DNA here is from genome assembly GCA_034698045.1 of Paramacrobiotus richtersi. NCBI lineage: Eukaryota > Metazoa > Tardigrada > Eutardigrada > Parachela > Macrobiotidae > Paramacrobiotus > Paramacrobiotus richtersi. The sequence goes on from JAQGAU010000554.1 coordinate 22,483, forward strand.
ATTTGCACGCATTGATAACGCCGAGCATTCTCCGTTTTTTTGGGTTGCTACGCTTTGGACATGATTGCATGCATTTGGATGCATGGATTAGTACTGATAGCACGTCCATTCCCATGAGTACTGACATCCCATCACAACTGAAAATTACTTAATTAACAAAGAGCGGTATATGCTCAAGATTATGTATAGTCAACGTGGAAGTTTCAGCTTAAATTCATTTTTTATGGTCTATGTAATCTAGGAATCACAAATTTTTGGCCAGGATTAATAACTTGAAAAAATTATTTTACAATTAATACCAGGACACCATAGTCTTGCACACAGTAGACCGTGATAAGTCTTATGACTGCACATGTTTAACATTTGTAATTAGCGGTCTTCAGAACCCAACAGTATAATAAATTTCTCCAAAAACACCATTTGCAATCATTACGGTAATAAACGAAGCGCTTAGTACGCTGAATATAGTTACCTATACATAACATCGAGCAACCAAACGAATCTTAATATGTCTCAGGCGCTGGCTTTGTAAATATTTCTGATGCGGTAATGCCGATAAAAAAGTAACCAAAGACATCCATATCCAGTCAGAGGTTAATTATAAACAGCAGAGATGCATGACTGTTTTTTTAAAAATTTATTGTACACAAACTTGATTTTGTTAATTTAGTGATAATACATTATCGTTCCGTTCATGGATACGAAAACTAGAACTCGTTCTCTCCACTTCAGCCACTGTAAGTAAATTGCGCTAGTCGTCTATAATCAGAAGACATATTTATCCCGAAAAAGGAGACATGACAGTGCCCAACTGTTTTTCTTCTCCAGTTATTTAACTACCGCCGGTTGATACAACGAGTTTAGTATCGTTTAATTAATTACGTTTGTACACGGAAACCTGAGACGCAAATTAACAACGATGTAATTTAATAATGTGCATAACATTTCGACTGGTTTCTTTCATCCTGCTCGCTGCTGCAACAACAATCTGTATTCCAAATACGGGAACGAAAAACGAACAGCATACTTTTAAGGCGCACGACATACCATCTGTGATTGGAATAAGTGCTATTTGCATATCCTCGAAGAGATCTTTATAAATATGTGTATCAACACTTCAGTCCGGCCATATTGATTGGGTATACATGAAATGTGTGTGCACACATTGATAACCTTTTGGTTTCATAAATGTTTTCTCAATAAAGCCAACAAAAATCCATCTGTACATTAGTTCTGTAAACTACGGTTACGGCTAAAAAATTCCAAATTCTGTCTCCTGCATGCGTATCAGCATATCGTAAATTAAACGGTTCTGTAATGCAACGCAGAACGTATAGAACAAGTTTTTAAAAATAAAAGGGGTATTGGGACGACTGGAACGTTTTCACGTAAATGTTTGATCTGAGAATAAAATATTAATGCGTTTTCAGAAAAAGTCGGACAAATTTTTTTCCAAATATTAAATTAAGCCAGGCAGAAATATTTTCCAGACTACTATGTTAAATCACAGAAAGCGTCGGTCTGATATACTAAAAAGACCACTGTAATATGTGTACTATATATGTAGTTAGTTGTAAAAAGCTGAACAATATATCTTTTGAAGAGAAACAGAAACACTGATTTACGTACACCGGCAGTGTTGGCGGCTCATGTCGATTAGCTCACTGTACAGCCAACCGGAAATTAGTTGCGATCGTACAAATCACCAAGCGATTACTCACTAATTACCTAATAGTGGTTTTATCCCGCGACAGTGTGTACTGGCAACACATCCCAACGATCAAGTGGTTGCAGCCAGCTTACGTGGACTACGCTATGACCAAAATAATTAGTCTCGTTACCGGCTAAACGCAATGACCCTTATCTAACGACTGAATAAACAGCCATTAGGACAGTGATTAGGTTAAAGGTCACAACGGACATTAGCGCAAAAGCGGTGCAGGAGAACGTTATATCTTCTCATCCAGAATGTAGATTCCTGATTAATTATTCTAAACAAAATACGTGTTCCGCACTGCTTCTGCATGCTTTATCCTAACTTTCGATAGGTAATACATACGTGTACCGCCGAACCGCAATTAGGAAACTAGCCCGTTGCAATACATAACTATCCCGAACCCTTTTTCATCGAGTAAACAAAGCGTTTTAGATGTTTATGGTTTGCCAAATATCATAGTTATTTTAGCCTGTTTAGCATCTCGCATTATTAAACTGCGTTTTAAATTATAATAATGGTCGTAGGCGGAATTTTTGAGGACGATGCCAGAGGCCGAGCAATAGAAGCTGCATTTCGATTCGCAGTGGATCGTATTAACAGCCAAGGAAAGATTCTGCCGCAGACACTTTTATCATACCACATCCATTTCGTGCCACGTGACAACAGCTTCTTGGCCTCCAAGAAAGGTTAGCATACATTTCACATTTGTAAATAAACGGACCTGTATGTATTCATTATTGATAGCCTCCCGCGTCGTACCACAAAAAGCGATCAAATTAACAATAATCGACAGAGCATTGTCATGTTTTTCTCTGCAGTATGCAACCTAGTGCGAACGGGGATCGCGGCTCTGTTTGGTCCGCAAGATCATATGTTAAGTGCCCATGTTCAGTCCATTTGCGCCACACTCGAGATCCCGCATGTTGCCGCACGCTGGGAACTGGAGCCGCCATTTCGACAAGCCACGATCAATTTGTATCCTTCGTACTCTGTGCTCAATCAGGCCTTTGCCGATGTCATTGATCACTGGAAATGGAAGCGCATGGTGATTTTATACGAGGACCAATTTGGTTAGTATTATTTTTCACGTTTTCCCATGCGCAACGAAAAAAGTCAGTGCAAAACTGAATTTTGTATTGGATGTAATATTATTAAAACATCAGCGTTTTTATTAAAATGAAAATTAAAAAAGCATGTTTAAAGAACTGAAGATTTTTTATATCGAAAGTTGCTAAGATTCTGTTATGTTTTTTATTAGCTTTGTTTCTGGTATCTATGTCAGCAGCTCAATATAAAACGTGCTAATTCAAGGAGTTGAGTACGTGCTACCAAAGATATGAATTAGCAGAATATTTCTATTATATATAATGCTGTTACAACGAAATATAATGCTGTAATATAATTATAAGCTGCAGAATGTGACTACTGCATGATGGCCAATGGTACTTTTACATTTGTCACCATTTTGTGCGATTGCGCTAACTATATGCTGAATTATCATAATTCATAAAAAGTCTAAATTTTACAAAAGAGTGCTGCTGTGTCAACGTCAATATTTTCAGGGTTGGTAAAACTGCAGAATCTTATGAAGATGCAGCAAGCGTCAGCCGATAATCAGAATGGAGTATTCATCCAGCAAGTGAACAATAAGGATTATCGAGGAGCACTGCTGTCGATTAAGGAAATGAACCAGTTTAACATTGTAGTCGACATTGCTGACGAACAGCTGCATCACGTTCTGCGAGCGGTAACATAAGAAATAATTTATAACTACATTTCAAATGTGTTACTTGTAATGTATTCATTTGTGCCTTTTCAGATGCTACAACTCCAGATGAATGACTTCCGGTATCATTACTTCTTTACAACCTTTGTAAGGGAATAAAACCATTTTTTCACTCCATCGTCAGTTTTGAATCGGTTGATTGTGCTTAATTATATGCTAAGGCAAAGATATCGATTATATTATATTATATAGATTATATATTTAAAGCCAATAATCTCGGTAAATGGTTACGAAGGCGAGTGTTCATTTCACATAAAATTTTGTTGTAGAATTTAGAATTGCTCAATTTGGAGGACTTCCGATACAACTACGTTAACATAACCGGTTTCCGTCTGATAAAACGCGATGAAACCCCATATAAAGAAATTACTCAAAGCTTGCACAAGCTTCG
>JAQGAU010000555.1:0-26357 GCA_034698045.1 Paramacrobiotus richtersi
TAAGGCAGATGCCAAACCCGGATGTAGTATGCGGTAGGGCACACTTTCGCGCGAGTTGGTCGGGCGGCTACAGTAAATCTCAGCAATACCGACAATTTGGAAAGATTCGGGTCAATTTCATTTACCTTATGAGACTTTCCCGCTTTCACCAAGTCCTCAATATCGAACGGCTGCAATTCGCGGTTCTGCAGTTCGCCATGGTTGATTGCTTTGGCTCGTCCGAAAAATCCACACGTCTATCAACAAAATCACCAATTTCAGAACCATCACCGAGGAAAATGCAAATCCATATATATAATAAGACATAATATTTCCATATTAATAAGAAATATTCAATTATTAATCATATTATAACTAATTACATAGCATAATATATAGAATTTTTAAATAACAGAATTATTGAACACAATTATTATTAAAATTATTATTTATTAAAATATACAGAATCATTAAATAATAAAATTATTGAATAGAATTATTAAAAAATCGAATATTAAATTATTAATCATATGCCCACTTACATAGCATAATATATAGAAAACAAAACCAAAGCGATAATCGGTAAATTTAATTTCGTATATATTCACACAACGGATTCTCACCTTCCCGTCCAGCGGATCATCGAATGGATCATCGAGCTGCATCGCATTCAAGTCCAGGACCATTTCTGCTTTGTTATTGTCCAAGAGGCGGGCGCAGTTTTCGTTCTTATTCCCATGCTGCGAGACGTACTCATGGATGCAGTACTACGAACGGTTACGATTAAAGAATCATTTTTTTTCAATTTTTTTAAAAAAAATCTTGTACCTGTTCCCGACTTCCAAGAATAGTCATCCTGTAAGAACATAAATGCGTTTCAAATCGCCAGCTCCTAATCAGACTGTTGTAAAAAAATATTTCTAAATCTTTCAGACCGTTTTAACAAATATTATACCATACAAGATGTTATCAAAAATATTTAGATTTCTAAACTATTTATTTTACGAATAGTATACGATCATATATAAAATGTCACTAGAAGAACAGTATGTACGAATAACATGCATGCATGCTCGTATCAAACGTTTGAAAGAAAATCGGTTTGTTAGAGTATCGGTTCGGTAGAGTAATTAATACAAAATAATTACAATAATAAATTATAAAAATTATATTAAATAAATAATAATGAATTTATTTGTTCAACAATTTTTTCCTTATTTTTTTACACACGAATACGATTTTTTGTCTAATCTTACCTAACATATTGATAACATGTTTTCCGCAGTTCCCGGATCAGTTGAGCAATTTGTTTGTGGGTACGGGTGCAGAAATAAATTTGCGGGACCTGGCTACTGCACAAGAAAAGACCCCTTATTGTTTAACTGTATAATGAATAAAAAAATGCATGTTGTCTAACCTCTCATCAGCGGCTCGCTGCGCCGCTTCGTCTCCGTTAATCATCCGCATTTTGGCTTCATAGGCATTGAAATCCACGGTTTCCGCGTCGAACAGCTCATTATCTATGGTCATTTCTCCGGCGCAGCTGCTGTGCATGCTGCTGCATCCTGCGGACGATCCACCGCAGGATCCCTATGGTAGAAATGAAATCAACTTGGCTCAGTATTATTACTTGATTTATTACTTTATGATTTGTGTTTACGATACGGTTTTTTTGATTATTCTTGTACTGTCAGTGTTTATATTCAAATATTTATTTATATTCAAATATCTATATAATATTAATTCCCTGTTTTGCATTGTTTTGTTTGATGCGGTTGGTTCAATTAATTTAAACTATTTATTTAGTTTTTTTATTTCATTTTTATTATTACTAGTCCACAATCCTTTGTCTTTTATTTATGGTGCGATTTTTTTGCATTATTTTTGTCCTTTCAGTGTTCTGTATTCAAATATTTCTGTAACAATTTTTTCCTTTTTGTGTTTAATTCGGTCGATTCGACGTATTTAATTTTTTTTACAATTCGGTGTTTGATTATTATTAACTTTTTCAGCATGCTAATTTTTTTTACACTTTTATAAATGTTACTGAAAAGCAAACTGTAACAAAACTGAGAAGAACTGAAGAACTATACAGCAAAATATAGCTTTTTCACCGACCTGGTCCATGTCATAAGAGAAAGCTCGGGTCGGTGGATTTCTGTGGTTTCCAGGCCGATTGACCGTGGTGTTGACGTTGGCCGACCGCACAGACGCCGGTTTATAAGCCAGGGCCTTCGCCTGCGTCTCTACACATAACAATCAATTTTTTTGGAAATACGGAATTTTTAAAATCACTGGATCATCCCAACCGCATTCTGCTACAATAAAACATTTTTATTTTGTATAATCAATTTTAACTAATAATCGTTATTTTATTCTTCTCGATTTTGTGTAATTCTATATAAATAAATAAATAAAAAACAAATATACAAGTACCCGATAAAATATATTTCCATAAATAAATAAAATAGGGCAGTAAATAATAGTATGCATAAACAAAATAATTTAAACTCATAATCGTTATTTTATTCTTCTCGATTTTCTTTTAATCTTCCGTATATAAATAAAAAACAAATATATCAGTAACCGATACAATATATTTCTACAAATTAGTAAATGAAAGTATGCATAAACAAAATGATTTTAATTATTAATCGTTATTTTATTCTTCTCGATGTTGTTTTATTCTTCTGCATAAATAAATAAAAAAACAAATAAATAAATAAGTAATGGATAAAATATATTTCTATAAATAAATAAAATATGGTACATAGTAATAAATGTCTGCATAAATTAAACATAAAAAGTAAAACGTGTGAAAAATGTCACAGACAATTTACCTTTGATTGACAGTTGTCTCTGATAAGCCAAACTGGAGCACAGCAGCGCCAGACTCTTTCCACTGCCAGTGGGACTCTCCAGCAGACCGTTCTCCTTATTTTTCAAACAGCGAAGTACCTGTAAAACGATTTCGCCTATCACCAATGTAAAAACGATGGTTTTTAACTACAACAAAAAATTTTATTCGTACTGTTTTACGCATGACTGCTTCAAATTTTAATAATACAATCGACAGTCGAAAACGAAAACAGAATTTCAGTAACTGAATTGATGCAAAAACAATGTGAATTCACGTGCTACAATACAGAATAATGATACAATGTCCTACGACTTGGTTGCAGTCACTTCTGCATTCTACCTCAATCGCCACTCTTCTACGATTTTCCCTTTCATGTAATTTGCTTGTTTGGCCGTCAAGCTGCACCTTGACTTTCTAACCATAAATACATCCAAAAAAATATTTTTAGTATTAAATTAATAAATTAGAAATCAAACAGAAAAATACTACCTGGAAAAAGTCAGAGCGGTGCAAAAGTTACAAATTTCACCAGGATTTGGTCAAAAATGAAAAATCTCTAATAAAGCACTATAAACCCTTGATTTATATCGGCAAAATTGTGTCAAGAAAACCTGATTCCGATCAGTTACTTTTGAATCAGTTTTATTTTTCCGTGCGCAACGTATGCAATAGAGATTATTAAAAACTGATTATGAAGAAAGGCAGAATCTACTGTCACGTTTCTTTACTTTTTGTAGCGAACTACTTAACAAAAATCACGCAACTTTCATCTGTATGACGGCGAAATTATTGTAAAATTTATTTACGTGCGTTGTATCAATGAAAATCAGCATTAATCAAGCCATAATTTTCTATTAATTTTTTAAAGCTACAGTTGTCAGGTTGAGGAATTGTCTTTACATAAATTTCTACACAATTCCGTAATAATTAATAATATAATTTTTTACCAAAAATGAAAAATTCGATCCAAGATATCGTGCTTACCTTATCCATCAGGCCAATCTGCGATCCATACGGTTTATGGGGGAACTTCACCTCGGTCCCCGCGATAAACTGACACCAGACATCCTTCGGTGGTTCGTACACCACCGCGGGTTTCGGACTGCTCTCCACTTTCGGTCGAATCCGACGGGCCGGTCCGCTCCCCCTCATGACCCTCCCGGGTTGCGATATCACCGGCCCCTCATCCTCCTCCATCGCCTCCAACGCTTTCGCCACTTCCTCGCTCCACACCGTTCTGGCTTTCGGGACATGGTCGGGTAGATCCTCCTCGTCATCCAGTTCGATGACGGGGTAGGCGGGTTTGTGAGGGGGACGGACGTTCTCTGGGGGCTCGTTGGGGTGCGAGGGGGGAGCGCCCCAGAGTCGGGGGCGACGGGGTTCTTCGCTGGGCGGAGGGCTCCGGGACGTGGGGGTGCTGTGGCGGTTGGTGAACAGCTGGCCGTTGTAGGGGGAGGAGTTGGTCGGACGTTTGGTCGGGTGCCAGCCGGACATTTTCAGACCGTTGGGGGAACGGGAAGGGGAATGTAGACGATGGTGATTCGATCAGTTTTGGAGTATTTTATCAGCACGTAACAGAAAAAGTATTAGCAGACACATTTACACTACGTAGCAGATGAATGAAGGCAAGGGAACAACCCATCATATCCTAAATTCATGGTTTTCTAGCAAAAATAACAACAAATTCCTCACATTTACTATCTGAAGCAGCTTTTGTGAATGAGCAGCGCGGATTGTAGGCCAGCGAGCCCACCAAAATCGAAATCGCCAGGCCAAATTCCGCAACCCTCAGGGCGGGCGCCCCATGCTCAACCTTTTATAAACTGAATTCTTCCTCCAGGGGGCGGCTTAGTAACACGAACAAGTTTAAACATGTTTACCCGACTTTACCACCGGCCTCTTGGTTGTAATATCGTTATCACGCCAACTATCCGTTTTGGCTGAAGGGCGGTTGCCCGGATGTCTGAATTGGCGCGTGCTATAGTTTGCTGTACTAGATATCCAGCTGTAACGGTAGCGCTGCATTACCCTGTAAGTTACGTTACGTACGTTACGTACTGAGTGGATCGCGATGGATTACAGTACTGCTAAGCTCATATTTCGCTAAGCGGAAGTTTTAGAACATTCTGGTTAGACTTTTAGGACAAAACATTCCAACAAACGAAAAATTTAAAGACGTTTGACGCGACCTAAGAAAATTTTTATTATCACGGTTATCAGATCATGTATGATGATTATGTTAGGATGTTTCGCGGTACGTTTTCTGTATTTTTCCCGTAAATTTGTGAAGATTCGGCTGCGTTGTGATTGGTCAAGTATACGTGGAAGCAGCACTTTATGGTATCTTCTGCGATTTGGAACTCCTTTTTTTGCACTTCAATTGATCAGTGCTTGTGTTTCAGATCAGTGTTTCAAAGACCACTGGAGACTTTGTTGGCTTATGCCCAACAAAACGGAACCAAGCAGAAGTTTGTGGCGCTAAATGAACGAAGGGTTCAGTGCACTGAAGCTTGTTCTTGTCAAGAAATGAAATGAAACAGTCTAAATCTACATGAAATAAAATAAAGAGATATTCCTTGAGATCGCGAACATCAAGATTCGTATACATTTTTATAGTGTTTCGCCAAACGAAAAAATTGGGCCTAAATTTTCTCGTGGGGCGGAACTCCAGAAGAAGCTGAAAATCCTTACTAAATAAGTGTGTTGCATTCGTTTCTGCTTCTTTGCGGTTCTGGCTGAATGTGAAATTAGAAACCAACGTGTGGTTGCGTCACACGTGTTGTTGGGTACAGAAAGTCGTACAGATTACGCTCAGTACGTATCGTGTATAGTGTGTATACTCATCGCAGCTTAAGCATTTAAAGTCGATTTCTGGCTCGGCATTCGATTGCTTACACACTGGTGCCGCGTACACTCTTTATTAACCCACCATGACTTTACCGTTTGCGGTTCAGAGTTCAAACAGCGGGTTTGTTTGCGTTCATTTTGATTTGTCATTCTGTCGAATGAGCGGCTCCTGCTAACAGTTTAAATTACAAGTTAACGGCGCATTTCAAAACAAAAACGTTTCAAAATTTACTGATAAAAAGTCACAAGCGAAAAGAAGCTTGTTTGTCTTGGAAGTTTTCGAGCGTTGATTTCTTGTTATTCTGTTTTATTTACGCAAGATCCCTGTTTGGATCTTCCTTGCATCCTGCTCCCAATCGATCGACCGTGGACCTGGTTCTTTTTTGCACATTGGCATTTTGAACGCGAATCACACTTCACAGCAGTTTCCGTGAGAGGTTCCCGATCGTGTTTCGGGACCAGCTGTTCTCAAAGAGAACTCTTTGTCTGTGAAAATGTCGGATAGCGACGAGCCCAACGCACCAGACACCAAGCCCGACACCAGTGCACAGGGAGATGGAAATGCCAAAGCGGAAGACGAATACATCAAGCTACGGTAATTTTATGTTTCCTTTGTTGAGCTAGTTTTTTTTGTAAATTAATACACATTTTTATGCATTTTTATTTTAGGTTAGTTATGCATTTTTGTTGTATTTATTTATTTTTAATTATTTATTCATTTTTATCAATTTTTGACTAGCGTTTTGCACGGGTTCTTGCAGTGTTGTGGGGCAGGATAACAATGAAGTGCATTTTCGCGTCAAATCCTCGACGGCCATGGGGAAACTGAAGAAGAGCTATGCTGATCGGATGGGAGTTGCCATTGCTGCGCTTCGATTCCTTTTCGATGGTATGGGTCTACTTTTTCATTGTAGCTATGTGGCAGTACTTCTATTCTTTTCTCTCGTTTTTCGTGTAAAATATTGCGAAAAGTTCGTTATTTTTGTCATCATTTGCACGCAAAACTACAGACTGAAATGCAATAATCGGAATTAATTTCTGAATTGTTTTTGTAGATAAAAATTCCTGAAATCGGTGAAAAAATTAAGCCGGACTTGATACTTCTTTATAATTGGAATTTTTGATGATTATATCATTTATCAAAATTATTACAAATTTAACAAACACAAAAATTAGAAAGTGGAACGAGTAATGTGTGAGAAATTAATTTTTAATGAATTATTTATAACTCTACACCGAAAACAGTTTCTCCTTTTCTGTGGTCTATGAAATTAAATGAACTGGAGTACAATTGAAAAATTAAGTGTAATTCTGAGCAAGGTGAAAATTAAGTCTCGTTTTCGGTGGGAAAACTCTTTCTATTCAGAACGTCTCTCAACGGTTATTGTTGATTAAATTTGTAAAAACCTGATCCCTTTTTTTACAGAAATGTTATGATAGGATTATTTCTGGACCCGAATGAGCTTTTTTTGTCCATTATAAAATGGCGATAAAATGTAGTCTTCTCCAACAGTCTAGTCAATATATATTAGCATTTAATCATCATTCAAAAACAAATTATTTCTAATAATTATTCGACAATTTTCAGCCGCACTATTCCGCGTTCGTTAGTTTTTGCATGGAATATATGTACTTTCAGGGCGTCGGCTGGAAGACCAGGAAACCCCTCGGAGCTTGGATATGGAAAATGACGATGTAAGAAAAACGCTGTAAAAACAGTGAAAATCGATAACGCGCTTAAAATCTTGTCAGTTTGATTGTTTGTTTTAAATGATGATTCCGTCTGCGTTTAATTGTAACAACATCCGTTCATACAAAGTAATAAATCTTACAAAAATTTCTTTCAACGCGAATAAACATTCTGCACACGTACTTTATTATTTACGTTGTTTTAATTGCTTTAATCGTTGTTTATAATTAATATTTTATTATTTTTCGTTTTTTCGTATCCTTTTATTTTTGAACTGTTTTTTATTTACGTGTGTGTGTTATATTTTATTTACGCGTTATCAGCTTGTCAGATGCAGAATGTATAATAAATTATATGCAGCAGAAAATCTTTTTTTTCCGTTAAAAATATGACTGTTTTCCAGGTGATTGAAGTCTATCAAGAGCAAGTGGGCGGTTCTACGTCCATGTGAAGACAGACCCGCACTGGCTTCTTCACTGTACGTTCACCTCGGCAGTTTCTCAGGATCGCGTTCCATTGGGTTTTTAGCTGCTTCTTTGATATTCATTTTGATCCAAGTTTTTCGATGGTTTTTTCAGTTTTTCTTCTTCTGATTTTCTGTAAGTGACTGTAGCGAATTTGGTTAATTCGAAGTGCTTCGTTGTTTTTTTTCGCTGGTCGACCGCCACGAGGTCCGGATGGTGGTTAAACGACAGATGTGAAGTTGAGCACAGAAAGCAGTAAACCGCGGAAAACTGATTTTCTGTCCGAATTTTTCATTAGTATATAATTTATTCGCATGGAGCAGCTGTTTTTAAGGAATATCAAGAACAGTTTCATTTGATCCATTTTGAAGAGATACGCAATACGACACTCCTAAAAAAATACGTATAATTCTGTAAATGGAAAAAAGATAATAAAATTGTAAATACAGGCAACTGTAAAGAAGGCAACAATTAAAGATATGCTTAAAAAAATACATAAAGTAAAAGGTGTTTATTGCTGCGCCATAGTATGACATGCGTACACACGCAAATCATCACAAAAACAAAATCAAGTTCAACAAAATAAAGTAAAATGCAAGTCGAAAACAGTTTAAAAATTGAAAAAATAATGAATAATTTTAAAAACGCAGAAAAACAGAGTGTAATGAGTAGACTATGGTGGATGAAAAAGTGCATCTGGTATTTGGAAATTGGGCACATTTGAGAATGGAAATTCGTAACCCTTCGATCATCGGCCACTGCTTTTGTATGCTCCACTGTTTTTGATGCAGTGGGTTTGTTTGTATTTGTTTACTGCTCGACGCTGACGTAACAGTAACGTTCAGAAACACAGCCGTAACAAACAACAGATGCATATACTCCGTATTCGTTTAATGGATTACTTCATCCATAGAGTAATTAACTCGTCTACAATTCCCTAGGAAGCATTTAACCACCTCTTTGGGCAGAGACTACTATGAATAGGTCTAAAAGTCAAACTGTACTGTATTGCGTGCAACATCACTCTGACGACCGCACAGGAGCCGTTTACAGGCCCCAGGACTCAGTCTGACCTGTAAAATCCATAAAATACCATCTAGGATTGGCCCGGTCCGTAATCTGCGTGCTGCGCGGGCGTTAAAGCGTAACAGCACAGGGAACACCTTTCTACTCGACACTTTCCGCCATCGTAATTAATCCGCTTGGGTTGTTCCCTTTTCCGGTTGCACATTCATATAAGATACACGCTAGCCGCATTTTGCATTTAATCGTCACATACGCAGTTTTCAAGATGTATTCTCTTACTGTACTTGCAGCGGTGACCTTTGGTTGTGTGGTTGTTGGGTTACGAGCACAAGATGCGGATTACCCGGATTCGCGAGATATGTGGCAGAATGTCGAGGCGATGAGCAGGACGCAAAGGGATATCGGCGCCATTGCGGCGCCGGACCCGGCTGAAGATGGCTGGTCCAGTTCCGATGGAGTGGAGGTTTATGTTGCGCGGCCACGACTTATGGCCAGACAAGCGAGCCGATCGAAGGTATGGTAGTTGTTTCGATATACCTATTCTGGATCCTTTAATTTCTTCCTTTTGTGAAACCATTCATTGCATGTTGTGTATATTTAGTATTTACGAATACACCGCATGTGATTGTGACAATTTCATAGCACGATATTGCCTGAATGTGTACGATACATGAACTTACACATCCTTGGCAAAGTTGCTACATTCAAAATTTGGGTAAGCCACAGTGAAAATTACGAAAACTACGGTTAAACTGAGAAAGAATCACGTACATTCGCCGGACGGCTGATTAGTACTGGTGCAGTGCAGTAACGCACTGGAATTTGGTCAAATTCGAAGGGTCAGATCCAGAGTCGAAAGAAGCTTACAAACAAGAAACCGTCCAGTTGTGCGAGAAATTTTCAATCACCTTTCTGTGATGAGCAGTCCTGGTAGTCCACCCGAAATCTAAAGGTAGTCGTTTACTGTTTTGGAATTCGCGTGTATATTGCAAAGCGTCATGGACCGACGTAGACTGTTTCGATGAGGAAATTTACGTCCGGTCCATATGTTGTTGCGGCGCCCATTTCGCGCCCTGACAAACAAGTCTTGTTCTTTATGAGAAAAACAATATGTCTGTATTTTGGACTTTCATCCGTTACGCCCACCCATATCAAAATTACATAGCAGTTGAGAAAATCCTTATAGATATTGACAAATGAATAGACCAAAGAAGTTTTCGTACTTATTGTGATTCATACTCGTTTGGAGGCAGACTCTGTTGTCCCATTATCCATTAGATTATGACATCATTCCCCAGATACTAAAGCTTAAACATGCTACAAATGTGTATTTTACGCACCTGAAAGTCTAAATGTCGGGCTGAGATCGTGCCCGTGTATGTACATGTTTTCACGGTTATATCAGTGGCAAAATTAACTATCAGTACTGTTTTCGCAGCGTTTCTTCTCCATTGCCTCCCCGACCGATCGTTACCGCTCACGCTATTTCCGGTCTACACCGAAGCCGCCGAAAGGTCCGTACAACCAGATGGCTCTCCTTACTGCAATGGCGGATTAAATAGTGTTGTCGTCGATACCAGTTGTTGAGTGTATATAGCTAGGACATACAGTAGAATTGTGCGTTTTTGGGTTAGCCATCGCTGAATGTATTTTGAATGCTGCAGAACCGTGAATAAAAAGCCAGTATCCTTATTTTTAGCACTGCCATCAGATGGAGCGACTAACAATAAGGAATCAAACATGAAAACGTAAACAGTATTAACAGTGCAGTTTGTGTACCGGAATTATGAATACACTACACAAAGCAGCGCACAGTAATGGCGTTGGATAACGAACAGCACATCCAGAAAAGATCAATCATATATCACGTTCTTCAGACATGTACAAGCTTACGCATATGCATAAGGACGGACGTCTCCAATACGATGGCGAATGTCGGTTGAATTTGGTTCGTTTTAGTGACGTCCAATAAGCAGTACAGTTATTTTGTGGATTATAGTCGGGTGTGCACATCCGGTCTGTGGAGGATTCATCAGACCAGGATTATTTTTATGATTTGATCACTTATTATTAGATTAGGTTTTCCCTATATCAGTCGATCGGTGCAGCAGCAGTTTTGTCCGTAACATGGCAGACTCTGTGTGCGAAGGTTATTCTCGACAATATACTTACATACAGTAAACAAGATAGAAAAATAAAAAAATACAGCCAACCAAACCATCTGATACTACGTACGTTTGTTGACGACGTTGCAGCTTAGATATCCTGCGGATATCCATTTTGATCCCTTACTGGAATTCCAGTGGATACTTTTTGGCAGTCCGCCAACCATACAGCTCGCTTATTACGCTGTAGAACTGCTTATGCAAGCCCAGGCCTGTCTACCTTCGTTAGGAATGAGTTGTAATGCCAAGTTGCCAACGGTGCAGAAATGAAGATACAGATAAGAAACGGTACCGACTGGCAGGTGCTTATATCATGACAATACTGCTGACTAACGGCTGATGAAAGGAATATCGCAGCTGGCGTAACTTCCTTCGTGCAGAAACTTTCTTTTTGCACAACGGTAGTAGCTGCTTCGCTAGCAGAAGTTGTGCGTATCTGGATTCCGAAGCACGAATGGTCCTACATTTTAAGAACGCTTCATTTTCTTGCGGCGGGATGTTATGAACTTATAAACAAGCACAGAACGGTTGGTGTCTTTGATTTACATCGCATTGAGTCTTCGCGTTACTATCATGTTCGTTTGGATCGTACTTTTTCTTGCTGGACTCGCTGCGTATTGCATATAGTAAGTTGTATTATTCTTTATCTTCCATGTTAGAAATGAATCGCTTAGCGGATCGAGCCCGGAACGAGATACCGTTTACTATAGTATTGGTTTAGCTGCATGTTCAAGCTACATCATACATGCAACCTTTTTCATCCGTTTATTTGCAGCGATGTCAAGCGTAAACGGCATTACTGGGAAGAGAAAGGTATTCCAGTCCCGAAACTTATCCCGATCCTTGGAACTCTCCTAGAACTGATAAAGGTATGCAGTATATGTTTCTATGTTTAAAGCAACAACTTGACTCGCATTTCGTCGGTCAACGCATATCCAGAGAGGGCAAAGTCAGTTTGATGTGAAATATACAAAGGAACTGGGACGAATCTTCGGGTACTACTTAGTATTTGATACATATCATCCAAAAATTTTTCTGAGCTGTTATTTTGGTTGTTTCTAGATATTTCGACGGTCCTACCCCGGTTGTGGTTACCTCCGATGCGGGTAGGATTCTCTGTCAATAGTCTAGCTGGCATTTCTTTAGAATAACTTTTTTCCGCGTTTAGAGATGATAAAGAGCGTCTTTGTTAAGGACTTCTCCAATTTTAATAACCGCCGGGTATGAAAAACACACTGTGCTTGCTTTGTCACCTGTTGTATTCACAGTTACTTTTAACAGGATTTTGATCTCAATGGTCCAATCCTGGGAAAATCGCTTAGCGTTCTGCGGGATCAGCACTGGAAGGTACGCAGTATCAGTTAAAACTTTCATCCTACAGTATATATAACACGTTTCCAGTGACTGTTTATGGTACTAGGACGTTCGCAGCGTTCTGCTTCCGACGTTTACATCCGGGAAACTGCGACAGGTTAGTGCTACATACAGTACTTTACTGCAGTAACAACTCCTGCTCTTCCTGATTTTATAGATGAATGTCTTGCTTAAAGACTCCTGTCAGACAATGCTGGATACTATGGACAAAACTGCCCAAAACGACGAAGAATTCAAAGCTGAAGAGTACGTTTACTAACCACTTTGTGCGAAGGAAATAGCTGTAAAAACTGTTTCAGGCTATTTGGCCGAGTCACACTGGACACCATAGCTACCACGTTTTTTGGCACCCAAATCGACTCACAGAATCACCCGGACAATCCGTTTGCCAAGCATGCGAAAGCTGTGTTTACTTTCTCTTTTGGAAACCCTATGCTGATCATTGCTTGTCAGAATGCTCCTATACACTTCATGTTTATATATTTGTATTTATATATTTACCAAATAACTAACTAATGCTGCAGTTTTGTTTCCCAAACTCATCCCATTGTGCAAAAAGCTGGGTCTGCAGTTTCTCCCGAAGAAGCACATTAATTTCTTCATCAAGAATACGGAGGATATCATCCGATTGCGAACAGATTCTAAACAAGTATGTACTGTTAAGATTTATTTTCTTGCTTCGAAGACATTTTATGTGGTGATGCAGATGTAACTTCAGGTTCGCCGAGATTTTCTGCAGCTGATGCTTTCTCATCTTGACACAAACGGCCAAATTGTGCTAAACCCAGGACTGATTAAGGAGGTGGTCGAATTAACCGAAGCACATGGTAAGGATATCCTTCACGATATGTTAGCGATGGACGGACTTCCGGAGAGCGTGAAAACGCATAGCGACCGCAAACTCAGCCTCGAAGTAAGTAGATAATAAGATCACACACTTTTTTGACGTTTGTTCTGATTCTTAGCTTGTACTGTATGTTTTGGTGGACGCGAATGCTCTTAATCTATTAAAAACGCTCGGATTGATATGCGCACAAATACTTCAGGAACAAACACTTAGCAAGGCGAATCTTTTATTACAGGAAGTCGTTGCTCAATCCGTCATCTTCTTCATTGCCGGCTACGGCACAACAACCTCCGCTCTACGTTTCGTGACATACTTGCTGGCAGTGAATCCCGATATCCAGGAGAAACTATACGAAGAAATCCAACAAGTCACGCAAGGAAAATCCGAGTTAACATACGATCTACTAGCCGAGATGGAGTACCTGGATGCCTGTGTCAATGAAACCCTGCGTATCTATCCGCCCGTATCCCGCACGGAACGGGAATGCAGTGCCGAGTGGGAGTATAACGGTGTACGCTATGAGAAGGGCACGATCATTTCCATACCGATCTATGCCGTGCAGCATGATCCCGAGTACTGGCCGGATCCGGAGACTTTCGATCCAGAAAGGTCAGTGAAGGGGATGAAATGACTGAAACTCGAATCACATGATAACTGATCGTAGGTTCCTACGCGATAATAAGGGCAACATTAAGCCGTATACGTTCTTGACGTTTGGACAAGGACCGCGAAACTGCATTGGGATGAGTAAGTGCCGCAGTACAGAACATGGCACGCGATGAGGCAAAACAACGGCGTTCTGTACTGCATATACGTACATTATGCCGGAGTCATACGCTACTGTATTAAACTACAGAATCGTATAGCGCACAAACTGAATAGTGTGTATGGTTAGGATTCGCCTACTACGACATCAAATTTGTGATTGCCACTATCCTGAGGAAGTTCCGGATTGTGCGAAGTGACCGCACACAGGTTAGATTAGAAATGGCTCCTGCCTTAAATGTGATCACCGTCTCCGCTGTTCTTTCTGACAAGTAGGATGTGTACGAAGATGTTAATACAGTATGCTTTCCACAGGTGCCACTGCAGATACGGGATGTTGGATTTTTAGCAACGAAAGATGGTGTCTGGGTTAAACTTGAGAAACGTTAACTAACATTGTAAGTTAATGTTTCATTTAACCTAATTCGTGAATGTTTAAAATGTACGGCGCCAGTTTTTTTATATGTTCTTTTTGCTGTAAAGGTTTCAGCCTCAATACATTTGCATACTCTGTTCAGTTATTCAAAGAGGTTTGATTATTTTTTCTTCCTTTGTTTCTATACCAGGAAAAAACAACGAAACACAACGAAAGTTGTGACCATTCGAATGCATCATGAGTGTATTGTAATGGATCTATCACAAAGTACAAAATTTATGGTAGAATTGTCATAGACATCAGAAACTGTTGGCGCAACAGTCGGGCAGACACAAACACCGGAAAAAGCCCGTAACTTTACCGTTGTATCCATATACGGTCATAACATCTAATTGCTGTTTTATCATACTATTCACTGCCGATAAAGCAGTCCTGTAACGGAAGTACTATGTGAGCAAAGTCATCCAAGGTGGCAGCTATCGTGTGAGTAATTGCTTTGTCGCCGGTACATTCGAGAATTGTCGATACATCGAGATGTCACAATGTGCCGATACAGCAAGACCGATAAACTGGTTGTGTACCTTTTTATGATGATAAACACGGTCCATATATATGAGAGACAGTTACTACAAAGTACACATGTCTGTGTTTACAACAGTCGGATCTTATTTGAATTTTAAGTACGGACACTAAGTCCTTCATTCTGCCTATTGTCGAGTTTACTGTACTTGTTGACGGCGCCCGAAGATGCTGATGTGGATTGCCCTAGCAATATGCGGGATCGCCGCTTATTTCATCTAGTAAGCTAATAGAATCATATTGTGAAATCTGTACGGTGTTCGTTACAAGTTATATCGATTATACTTTAGTGATGCAAAACGGAAGCGTCAGTATTGGCTGGATAAAGGCATCCCGGTTCCCAAAATCAGCCCAGTCTTTGGAAGTTTTGTGGAAATGGCCAAAGTACGATTGACTCACGTAAACTGGAATTCAGCCTTGATTACGCTGAATGTCGTTTTTATAGCTCGGACAAAGCAAATTTGACATGAAATACACAAAAGCGTTGGGCCGGTTATTCGGGTACGTACTTTCCATGCAGCTTTTGTACCGAATGATCCTTCAAAGTTTCAGTTCATGTTGTCTATTTAACAGATATTTCGATGGTCCTACTCCAGTCGTGGTAACATCTGACACAGGTTAGTGTACTCAAGGGACAACAGTTCAAAAACCTGAGTTGTATCAAGAATGTGCTCGTGAAAGATTTCCCACATTTTCAAAACCGACGCGTACGTTTTGCTGGTGACAGCAGTTCGTTCACCGGTTTCGTCAAAACACCGTAAAATCACTTTTATTTGAAGGACTTTGACCTAAACGGCCCCGTAATTGGGAAAGCAGTTAGCGTGTTACGCGACCAACAATGGAAGGTGGGATACAGATACCTGTTACTAGAAAATTCTCACTTGGTAATACTTCGACTTTTTATAGGATGTTCGTAGCGTTTTGCTGCCGACGTTCACCTCTGGAAAACTGCGACAAGTAAGTACCGAATCTTGTTGTTATTTTGTTAATTATCTGTACAGTGAGATGTGCTTCTTGCGGTGGACAGATGAACAGCTTAATCAACGAGTGCTGCCAGAGAATGTTGACTAAAATGGACCAAATCGAACAATCTGGCGAGGAGTTCGAAGGCAAAGAGTTGAGTGAAACATGCGCTTCATCCCGAGTCAAATTCTTTGAAATGTAGTTGTACTTATTGCAGACTATACGGACGTGTAACTCTGGATGTCATTGCCACAACATTCTTCGGCACCCAAATCGATTCCCAAAATGACCCAGACAGTGCTTTCGTCAAGCATGCGAAATCAGTTTTCAATTTTTCTTTTGGGAATCCTCTGTTCTTGATCGCATGTACGAAAAATCAGATGAAACAACTTTTCCCGAAACTATACTAACGAAAAGTTCACTCCCTAGTTTTATTTCCGAAACTTATTCCATGGTTGAGCAAAGTGGGAGTGCAATTCCTACCTCGAGCAGATATTGATTTTTTCGTCAAGAATACGGAGGAGATTATTCGAATGCGGGTGGAATCAAAGCAGGTGAGTGCAAACGCTAGGAATTTTCCAAGTACCGGAATTACCGATGCCAGTCATGTAAGTGTATAACCTTTAAATGCTAACAGGTTCGCCGAGATTTCCTCCAAATAATGTTGAGTCATCTGAACTCCAGCGAGAAGTTATCCATACAGCCAGACCTAGTCAAGGAAACAACCAGTGAGATCGGTCATGATCAGGACATTCTTTCGGATGCGTTAACCATGGACGCACCATCTGGAAAGATGGAAACCCTGAAAGACTACAAACTGACCCTTGAAGTAAGGAGTTATATTACAATAAAAATGTGCACTATTGACACGCAATCTAATACCGGAATACATATGTAAACCAGTCAATAAAGCATTAGTCTTTTCGGCAGTAATCGTAATATACAGAGCATTCCGAATTTCAAACGCGACCTTTCAGGTAAATGTGCTTTTGTTTACTTGATAATTCACTTGAAGATAATATGGATATATAGTCTGGTTCTTGTTGTAAGGGAAAGAACTAACAAACGTCGGTAAACGAATATCGTGCTGAGCATTCAAACTAGGGCAACTGCAAGAAGCTGATAATTTTGTCGGAAACACTGGCAACTAACTCTTGCCTGTGATTGAAACTTGATCAGTTACCGGCATGATCTTTCGAATGTTTTTTTAAATTCTTACCCTCGTCAATACTTGAAATATCCTAGCAAAAATTTGCTATACTATTATGCGTGCATAATGTGTTGTATTGAACTTTAGGAAGTAGTGGCACAAGCCGTCATCTTCTTCATTGCCGGATACGAAACCACTGCCACCGCTCTCAGTTTCCTCACCTATGTGCTCGCCATAAACCCAGACATCCAAGAGAAGCTGTTCGAAGAAGTAGAACAGATTATGCAAGGAAAGAGCAATCTGACATACGATCAACTAGCTCAAATGGAATACCTTGACGCTTGCATCAACGAGACATTCCGCATCTATCCACCCGTATCCCGCACCGAACGCGAGTGCAACGAAGACTGGGAGTACAAAGGTGTTCGTTATACCAAAGGCACCGTTGTAGCCATTCCCATCTATGAGATCCAGCATGATCCGGAATATTGGCCGGATCCGGAAACTTTCGATCCAGAAAGGTCAGCGTAGTATTCAAGCATTCCAATGGAAAGATTATTCTGTTTTTTGTTTTGTAGGTTTTTGAGAGAAAACAAACAGAACATCAAACCGTATACGTTTCTGACTTTTGGTCAAGGACCTCGAAACTGCATGGGCATGAGTAAGTTTGATTATCGAATTCCGTTGACCAGTTGTTGCTGATTGCTTTGAATGTTGTTTCGTTAGGATTCGCCTATTACGAAATCAAGTTTGTTATGGCCAGTATCGTTCAGAAGTTTCGAATCCTCAAGTGTCCTCGCACAGAAGTAAGATAGCGGTATTCGTTTTTGTACGCGTAAGCGGAATTTTGTGTGTCTGCGCTGCTGTGGCGTACAATGTCAAACTGATGCCTGCGGTTCCACAGGGGTATCTGTGAACTTGTGAATTTTTAAAGGTTCCTTTAGAGCTGAAAGATATTGGATTTCTGTCGGCAAAGAACGGTGTCTGGGTCAAGCTGGAGAAGCGATAGAACATAATTCGATATTGACTATACTGTCTTTTTCCGATTTTGCGCCACGTTACTTTTATGATTAGTTTTTACTCTGTATACCAGTGAATCGTAAAACATGCAGTTGCTTTATTGTGATTTAAGCATTGCAAGCATGCAGTATCCAGATACATATACAGGTCGAGTTTTAGAATTTTTCTTTTGCTGAGCGAAAGAACAGTTCACTGATCACTATATTACTGCTGAATAAAGTCAATAAACAATGTGTTAGTATGTGTTTTCGATAGCTACCAACTCCGCAGCTCGTTATTGCCGCTCTGGCAGTAATCGGTTATGA
The DNA here is from genome assembly GCA_034698045.1 of Paramacrobiotus richtersi. NCBI lineage: Eukaryota > Metazoa > Tardigrada > Eutardigrada > Parachela > Macrobiotidae > Paramacrobiotus > Paramacrobiotus richtersi. Next base: position 18,411 of record JAQGAU010000555.1, read on the forward strand.
CAACATTTCGTTCGGCAGCACATTCAATAATGCATCGACATTCTGGAATTTACAGGTATACTGTAAGCCCTTTTGCAGTAAATCCCCGCTTCCATACCGACCAGTTCGCAATAAGATGTTCTGACGATCATACAGAGTACAAGCATATGCATATTCAATACCTCAAAATTTTACAGTAGCGTATTGGCATCGGCAGCAAGTACTAAATGTACATGAAATTAGCATACACGAGCCTGAGCTTGTCTTTCGTAACGACTCCCTGCAGTGTTTTACTTCTGACTGATTGCTTCATTTATGACAGTTCCGGATAAACCTGCAACGAAAACTATTGAGCTAAACGTTCGATCTTGCGTAGCAAGCGCTACTGATGTTCCTCGGTCAAGATTGCCCGTCCAGGTGCCAAACTAGGGCAGTCCGCCGGAATAAGACCCAAATCCATTAGTGGTCGATCGACAACTAACTAGTGCAGCGCATACAAACACCCGTTCGTTGTATGGTGGGTTTGTAGTGGAAAAGTGGAAGGATTACTGATTTATCGAATTATGGTCCTTTTTTTCAAAGTGGTACATAAATTTCAAAGAGTACCACGCCATTTTCCTTCTGTAAAAAAATGCTTATATTCTGGAAGAAAAAACAACACGCTCTTTGGTTTTCCAAAACAGCATTCCAGTGGCGTCGGACTTTCTTGAGGAAACGCACGGCATTATGGTGCTTCCTCAAAGATCGCTATTTTATAACTCCGTACCCCATTAATAACTTTGAACATTCATAATTTGTCACGGTTTGTACTGGGTAGAAAGTAAAAACTTGTTGTACTCGTATACTCAGCGGATAGTGCACATTTTAACGTTATAAGTCTCATATTTATACGAATATAACATCAGGAAGGGTTTATCTGTACTTGTTCATACTAGCCTGAAAATGGATTAACGTAACCAACTCCTTGCATAGGTACGAACATAAAGCTTACAAAATGAGTATTCTGAATCTTGCACACGGCCATGGAATAGTCCTACACGAACTGTTACATACGATCGGTAAGGTCAAGTTTGGAAAATCTGATTGTGAGAAGAGGCTATATTGGCTAAACATACAACTGAATAAATACATGTCAGTTGCGTGATTAACACATCAACAATTACTACAACATGATCGTCACATATATATATATACTGCAACACTTGTTTTCTTGAAAACTTGAAAACTCTATGGCCCGGCACAGTATGTTACTTGCTTGGTGATTTTCTATACATTATTATAGCTATAAGTTTTTACTGTACAATTTCAATTCACTCAGTTCAGAAATTGTTTAAAAATTTTAAAAACGTACACATACTGAAAATAATTTAGAACGATCATCGCATATATGTGCATTTATTTTGAAAGTTTTAAGAAGTTTAGATCGCAGAAATATTTGAGAAGGAAATGTGTTTAAACTTTCGCCGCCGTTGCGCGATAAGCGGTCGTTGCGCGCCCAAACGGATTTCTCGACACTGCATATCCATTCTTAAAAACAACGACGCACTTTAGTGTAACGGTTACCGGTGCGCGGCTGCCTTTGATTTTGCTAATACTTGTAACAAATTTTTCTTAAGAACACGGAACATGCGTACATGCTTATGGGCCTATGGCTAATTAGTATGAATGGCAAAAATGTTTGTCTCTACCAGGCTGAACACCGGTATGGTCGATATTCGTTAACGTGATTTGTAGGATTTCTACATGAGCAATCCCGAAAATACCGTGATTCCTATGTGGAAATCCTTTGGGATAACATTGATCCTGGTAAGCATACATTTCCTTGACAAGAATGTGGCCGTGCGTAATAGTCAAAAATTAGCTGTCGAATGAAAGTAATGCTCAAGGCAAACCATATGATTTCGAATCGGTCATGCACTACGGACGAAAATATTTCTCCAATAACGGACAAGACACAATCCGTCTCAAAGCGCTGTATGAATCCCGTGAAATTGGGAATCGGCGAGGCATGAGCGAAACCGATATTAAGAAGGTTAATTTATTGTACCGCTGTCCGAATGGTGGCGGACGGCCAGTTACTACAGATCCACCGGTCACTCGACCGCCACCTGTGGTGCGCACAACTGAGAGTCCTTCCGGAGAAGAATACGAGTACCGGCACATGTGCGTCATGGGTTATTGTGGAAATTTCCGGGTGTTCACTAACCGTCAGCCAGACCGTAACCCAGTCAAGTTACCGTGTAGTACGTCGGTGTCAGCAAATTAAGAGGATACTGCACCACATCCTACAGTATAAGTACATGCAGCCACTGATCCGACACGAAGATTTCACAATTTGAAGCATTGGAACGGTTGGAATTTTCGCCCTATAAAGTAGCAGAACTGAATGGGTAGAACTCTTCTTTTGCGCAATTAAATCTGTTTGACTGTTGCTGATTTTTCTCCTCTCGAAAACCATGACTGCTATTTTCACTAGCATATATAGACCATAAACAAAGTTGGCCATAACGATGTATGTAGTTTGATTGGGTATGTCAAAAATGTATAATATATTTGTATTGATTCGTGGTATATCTGTACTGATACTGTTACAGCAGGGCATACGTACAATATGACAGCGGCAATTGCCACGTGCCACAACCAACAGGCAACGGATAAACTGCAGCATAAATGGGCCACAGAAGACCATGCCAGTATTCTAAAACTATCGCAAGTCTCACAGAAGGGAAGCGTAGTACCCAAAGGCTCTTTTCTGCACAGGCTATTTTGTAACATGTTCCTTATGCGGTATCGCTCATGCGTTATGCGGTACTTGCAAGTTACGAGTTGATCCCGCGATGTGTTAAATTCCCATAAATACAGTACGCGAGTTATATCAATAACATCCATAAAACTCACAGCTGTCTGAAGCAGTTTTGATTTTGCTACAAGTACAAAATTTAATGATGAAAAATTATGAATTATGAAATACTCATGCGTTGCAGAGCCGACTGCAGTCCATCTCCGTTCAGATATTTCGATGTACAGTGTAATTCTAAACGGAACGGACTTTTGCATAGGTCGATCCATTTACCGTACATGTATGCGTATGCGTTAACCTCGGAAAACGTGCTGTGTAGTACTGTCACCTTGGTAAGGACGCGAAGTCCCGCGACTTGCTGTTTTTGTTGCTCTTGGCAAACACAATCCATCTCTCTGTTAAACCTGTACAAAATCAATATATATGAATACTTTTGGAATTCGTAAAAAGAAGAAAAGATGAACAGAATGTCGAAACCCTACTACCCATAAGATGCATCTCGCGAATAATCTGTCCGAATTGCTGAAGTTGAACGAGCGTCTAATTCTATTACAGGCCCTTTCGGATAGAATTAGTGCAAAATCCCAAAAATTCAGCAATCTGTTCTAAACGCATGCACCGATGTCACCGGCACGACGCTGATCCTGCAAGACAGCAAGAGCATCGGCTGATACGGTACGCTGTTGCGATATGATCCAGACGGTTTTCATCCCCTAAACCCAAAGAGAATCTTTTGTTTCTATTCCGGATATTCTTATGGAGTGAGACTGGTACACTCTACCACAGAAGCTGCCAGCTAAATCACGCAACTCGGTCTGATTTTCCGCTGATTTTCTGGATCGGCGGTCGGTCTTTGTCCAGGTTACGTGTGTTGCATATCGCTCTTATGCGGATATTGCAACGGTATATTACGCACACAACGTCAACGCGCTTAATCTAAACTGTAAATCAAACGGGTGCGGTAAAGAAACTTCGTGACCCAGACCGGCAATTGAAGCAAGCATTCGTTTTATTAAATGCTGCGCCTACGCTGCTCAGGGTGCGTTCAGACTGGTTCACTGTCTGGCAGAATCAAATGACGCGTCAGATTTAGTCCTGTTTTGTGAATCATCGCTCTTTAGCCTGGTTTCTCGCAAAATTATGCTGACCTTGGAAAACCGTTAATTCGAGTATCTGATTGGGCGACGCCTAGGTTCATTCCTGAGTGAACAATATAAAGCGCAAGCTAAGGAGTAAACAACAGTTGCATGTTGTTGTCGACAACTATACAAACGTGTATTGCGGAAAGTCATAAAACTTTAATACTTTATTACAAATGAGCAAACCGTTTCCACTTATATGCATATGGATGACTTTCAGTATCCTCAGCTTGAGGATCTTGGACAGCAACTCCTATTCCTTCTTTGATTCAAGCGGCAGTTTGCTCTCGACATCCGGTCTTGGGTCGAGTCATTCCAGCTACATGGTCACTATTACCCGAGTTCGAGCGCATACCAGAGTTACAACTCTAGACCCAGTTCGGTTTCGACGGCGATGCATTGCAACAACAGACAACAACAGGCAACAAAAATTGGGGAAAACATTGCAGTGCTGATTCTTGCGACATTTTATTTTGGATTATCGTGCATAATCTCCCGGACCAGTAGGGCGTATGATACGAACAATCCCGTCATCTGTAAAACTAAAGCTAAAGAAGCAATCTTCTATGTACACAGTAAACGGTCTCTTACGGTTGCGACAAAGTCTCTCTCAATTCTGAAGAATCCAGCCGCCGTAAATGTCAATGGGGTCTGTTGTATTGAGAGAAGCGTGATACGGAAATTCGTTGTGGTAAGAAACTGTTCCATTGAGGCATCCGGGGGAATGTTTTGGGTTATGCAAAATAAGTCTTTCAGCAACATATCAACCTACAATAACATATTATGGAATAGCAAGTGCATTAGTAGCGCTACTAACTGTTAATCTGGAAGAAACGCTAAATGCCGGGTCGACAGTAATCTAAAACGCGGCACTGATCACAGTAACCGAAAATCTATCGTATGGTACAACTTACTTCATCTTGAAAGCCCACGAGAAATATAAACGGCACAGCTAAGGTCACAACATTGAGTAGCATGATCGACGACGGAATCATGGCCAACCACACTGGCGATACACTGATATCGGGAGCTTTGGCAAAACTATGCAGGTAACTCAGTAGCGTCCATCCACGCGACGCAATGAATACCAGGTTAACCCAAGCAAAAGTCCTCTCTATTGCTTGATGGTAATCTCGCACGGCCACCAACAGATGCCGAACATTAGTGACATCTTCCATACCCATACTATTATCCAGTGTTGTAGTTTCCGAAACGTACTTGGCTCTGATATTGACAACGTAACGTTTTCCGTAGTAAGCATACATAGAAAACACAATAAGGATCAATTCGCTCAGACACACCGGAATGTCAAGAAGCGGTGCCGCAAATGCTTCGACCGTGGTGTACGTTACTGCATAATCTGTAAACGGTTCAAAGATGGCGTATAACTGGATGGTGTGATTTGAGCCGACCATCCCATCCAGTGTCAGCAGTCCATAATTAGCAAAGCTGAGAATAATACATGAAACAATTAAAATTATCTCCAGTTTAACATTTTTAGGAACGGCAGGCAGATTAAGAATTGGTAACAGCGTATCGAGGTTGGTTTTGTAATAGCAGATGTTATGCAAGGCTTTCCGCTTGGCCATAAATATCCACAAAATCCATACCGACATGATCTCTTTGATCAAGAACGTCGACATGTCCAATAAGGTTAGAATGGATTTGATTTGCTGGATTAGATAATTTGTGGCGATTACCACACAAATGCTAACAGCTGTTAAAAAGATTATTTAAACGATTTTTATCAGTATTGACAACGAGCGCCGGTGTTTATTTGGAATCTGAGATTTTGAGGAGTGACTGTTGGAGTCAGGGTCCTCCAAGAACAGTACAAGGTTTAAGAGTTTCCAAGTTATTCCGTGAGCGTGCAGTTTTCGTCCCATGTTCAACAATAATCTGATTTATTAACGAAAATTCTGCGGTAGGAAATGCACTTCCTTCCGTAATAAAGTGCATCCATTCATTTGTTATACGAAACCTTTGAAAATGACACAGTTGCAATAACACAAACTTGCGAGATGGTTAAACTTGACATTAGCACCTGAATCAAACGTTAATGCCATGGTTTTAAGCAATTAACAATTAACTGTGCAAGTATGCGTGAATGATCGAGCAGTATCTCATGAAACGTTAACTCATGTCACTGACTTTTGCCTGGAGGTTTCGCTAATCGTTCATGAGCGTTTCCTTCAGCACGAAGCCATACTATAGACTTATTCATATTCAACCAGTCGGCTACCGTGGTTTTGTGCTACATGTAATTAGCGGTAAACTATGATTACTGAGATAATATCTGACAAGCCCGTTTGGTAAGTACACTGGAGGCCTCAGGAAATCGAGTCTCGTATAAATTTATATGGAATAAATTTCGAATGCTATACCTGACTTTTGGGAACAATCCAAAAACGGTCTGCGTACGAGAAACGCTACGAACACCTGTCAGCACTTTTCGCACTCACCATACGAGTAAAGTCAGATTGACCGTTATTTAACTGTATGTATACCAACCATCGTCACGTGTTGAAAGCATTTTAAATCGGCACTAGAGCGAATGCTTTAGCTACACAAATTTCTGCACTGTAGATAAGTCTGCAGGGTACCGAGTCGAGTAGTTTTGATAATTCACGCCATGTCTCTACTTTTTCCTACCAATTGTGATCCCGATCACATCTACGAGAACGAAAAGGGAGACGATGATTACAGAAGGGGGCATGGATAACCCTGAACTAGCGCATGCGCATATTTTCACTGAAAATCGGAACGCCGGCGTGGAGGCGTATCCGGAACCGGCTGGCTATGTGCGCGAAGATGGCAAACGTCCCGATGGCGCCACACGCGTGAACTGGTTTCGTGGACAGTCCTTGGTGTGGGACGTCACTATTCGTGATACCGTATGCGACTCGTATGTAGGCGCTACGTCGAAATGCGCGAGTGCAGCCGCTGAAGAGGCATATGCGCTTAAACTGTGGAATATCGCACGATTTTGGACCGCTGCAATTTCGACCTTTGGCCGGCGGATAGTTGGGAACTTGGTGTAAAAGTGCAGTGTTGTTATTTAAAGAGATCGGCAGACGGTTGTTTTGGGAAACGGGGGAAAACCGATCAACTAGTTATTTGTTTTAAGTGTATAAATCATGCATGGTAATGCGCAGTTGATTACGATGCACTGTTTCGTGCCGCGCTGATTGGAATAAGTTATTTATTTGCCTAGATACTGGTGCGGCACCTGGCTAATCAATAAACAACACATAAATCAAAACAGAAGAAACAGATATTTTCTGCTTCGCTAACGGTCGAGTCAACTCCACCTGAACTTATAAAGTTATGATTAAAAACACAGGTTTCGGGGGAAAGGATAGATGAGAGTCATGATATCTGTCGGATTAAAATCGAAGTATGTATGTTGCAAATTTAGATGCTACTTTTACTGGACTCTGACATCAAGCGCTTTCTGATGTGTTTGTCAAACATTATCTGCATTAGCCAGGTCTTGTGTCCAGCTAACATTTACTGGTGGCCGACTGGAGTCTCTATCCAGAAGCTCCCTAATGACCAGGACATATGTGATGAAGAATCCCATCGTCTGAAACAAACCATAGGCTTAGCCGCTTAACTGATGTCGAACTACTGTATATGCTAGATTTTCTTCCGGGAAATTGAGGTTACCGCAGCGATGAATCCTCGATCAATGTTCATCACTTTCCCCAGGGTACAGTACAAAGGTGAGCAGCATAACAATGACAAGCTACTGCGAAAGTTATCCAACGTGACCCGAGTCTCCAAGGGCAAATCATCCGCATACATTTCCACTTTTCTTAATAGTGTATCGACGATACACACGACCTGTAGCAAAACAGTAGCCAATCTGTGCCCAACTTCAGTTATTACAAGCTGCTTCCGTGCTCGCATAAATTGTAATAAATTCTGCTACTCGTTGAATTTTCTAGTTTTAAGGGGACTATCCGGTTAAACCGATAGTTTTGCTGTTGACGTTGCCACTGCACGGGTGTAAACAACAGACAACAC
>JAQGAU010000556.1:0-26353 GCA_034698045.1 Paramacrobiotus richtersi
TAAGTCGTTAATATGTAATAATATGTCAGCCCAAACCAGTTACGTGTACGTTTTAGTGGATGAGACCAAGATATCCCATTTAAAAGCAGTTAATTTCCGTGCCTTTTTACACAGCGTGTTTTACGTTGATAAAGGCAGCCATTCCAGTTTGAATCCACGCTACGATCGCCCTGAACATCATATAAGATATGCCAGAAACGGAAAACGGTAAGATTTGGTGGATTTGTAATTAAATTAACTAAATATTAATTATCATAAAATATAAAATAATTATCAAGCTTAAGACCAGGAATTTTGCGGCCCATAAAAATATTTCGTGGAAGAAACGGCTAAAATATATATGTCATCCGATCTAGCTTTAAATAACTGCTTTTTTCCAATTAACAATTTCTCCGACATCTAGCAGTAGCGTACGAAAATTACTTTCATGGTCTCAACATTAAAGATACGCGAACGAATGCGAAAAAAACCAATGACACGGATATCCAATGGTTACTTTAATGAGAGCAATCCCCACATTATATGTGAACAAATCCCGTTGCTGGCAACATTAAACTAAACACGACAATGCCAAATGCAAAGTTTAATTCCATTTTCAAAGAGTTTTTGTAAAACTGACCGTAATTACATTGTACGGACCGACAAAACCTGAGCTTACGAACAAGGATTCACAGAAAGTGAACCATCACGAACATTTCCCGAAATGCAAACATTTTGTCAAATTTTGCGGATTGACTTCACATATCCTGTGGAAAATTATCGAAGCGAACCCATGTAAAAATTCTCTCCAAATTGTTAACAAACAGCTAACAGTCATTGGTAGATCTTCACCTGAGTGCTACTGGTGAAGCTGTGGTTAACTGTTACCTAAAAGTTAACAAAAGGTTACCAAAAGGTTAACAATATGCCGGTTCATACCGCCGTATATATAGCGCGCGGCGCCGGCTAGCGCGCGGGCTGCATATGTTGTGAAATGCAACTGGACATGACGCAGCGAAATTTAGGGCAAGTTGCCAAGCGAGCGGTCGGTCATTGTTCTACTCACATGCCAAAAATGTCAATGTCAATATTGCCGAAATTAGATGTCCAGTGAAACAAATTTTTCCTAACAGTCTCGTACTACATGGTCAATCTGTACTAATTATTATATAAGTCGATGATATGTTTTATAATGTCACCCCAAAACAGCTACGTTTATGTTTTACTAGACGAGACCAAAATATCCCACTTAAGTAAGATCTGTTAGTTTCCATGCCTTTTTGTATGCTGTTTTTTATGTCGGAAAAGGGAGCTATTCAAGTGTTAATCCGAGCTACGATCGCCCTGTTGATCATATTAGACATGCCAGAAGCGGAAAAAAGGTAACCGAATGTACCACCTAAAGAAACAGCAAAATATTCCCTACGCGGCGCCCTTAGACGTACATTATTTGACGCTGCTTTTTTTGGGCGTGCAATTAAACTTATAAACACCTTCAAAAAACTGGTAAACTTTTATACAAACATCCTTTACTATGTATACCGTACTCCGTTTATAGTAAGAAATGTTTTAGGGCTTATTGCATTCATTTGCGTAATTAAATCAACTGTAACTGACGTTGTCCGTTGTCGTGACTATTAATTTTTGAAGCATTCAGTAACTTTGCATACTAAAGTGCACACGAAAATGCCAATGTTAAACAAATCGATGACGCACGACGAAAACTTTAAAAGTTGACGCACGACGAAACAACTCCTACAATTGTTAATAGGGTGAAATATGGACCAACAAATATCTGCAAAAATATGCCTTTTCAACCACCTGGATATTGCAGACCAGCAACAGGTTAATAATTTTTTCAGATAATCTCGTTAAAGTCGTGTAAGAAAATACCGTGTGGAAGGAGGATGGGAAAAAGGATCATCATCACATTGATCTCCGAAGGAATTTGGAGCATATCGCGCAAAAATTAATAAAAGTCGCAAAGCATAGTTCATTGTCAGAATGAAATTGCACTGTTTGAAATACAGTATACGTTGATTATACGGATCACAGGCTGCTTTGTATACATACAGAATATCTGAACAACGATTTTTCGCTGACCAAATACATTTGGCATTTGTTGCTGCGCATGCGAAGGCTGCATGACGTCCACTGAAACATTGGCTAGAACGGAAATGCTTATATCCCGCAGAACTTTTGCAAAGGCGTAGTCAATTTTTGAAAATACCTGAGCTCTTCACACAAAGGAAAAGCTCTAGTATCTGTTTTGCTTGCTTTCGATTGCTCGGTAGCAGTTTCATAAAGTCTTTCTTTAACGCTATAGGATCCTTTCCTGTCCTCGGACTTTTCTCTGTGCCGTTGTACAGGTATACAACGCGTCGTAGTCCAGTTTTGCCACACATCTATGATCTGCGTAGTTAGCGTATACTTCATTCAACCAGATGGCGCAATAGCCGGTCTGCCACAGACTAATCCCAGGAGTGTCCGGCCCGGGCTTCCGCTCAGGGCAGGCGATATTCCTGTCCTGTGACGGCTCCTCGTTGCAATCTACGTTCCGTACTGGTGCCGTGTAGCTTTAGAATATACTATGTAAAGCCTTCATGCGATAATTGCGATTTGCTTCGGAAAAACAATTAGCGTCACCTACAGAAACTCTACCATAATCTTACTGATTCCTGCACGATCAGGTCGCGCACGTACACTGCCAGCAAGTTTCTAGGTTTCCTAGCCGAAAAAATGCCGAATTGGGCAAAGCGGTTGAAATTACCAAAAGAAACGGACATATAGTTATCAATTAAAGAAACGGAAGTACTGGATAAAAACGCAACGAATGCAATACTGTTAGAACTCTAATGCTAGCAGGTAATAACTTTGACATACGTATTTATGGTTTATGCTGGTTTTTGATGATAACCTTCATTTGATCGTTCGGATAGTTTGTGGCCAGCGAATGCTGTGCTGAGTATGGACTGTGCCTGCATTTACACGCCACGCTCAAACAATAGATCAGTAATATGAACGGTGACTTGTTTAATATAATCTAATGGGGAAATGAGCTGAGTACAACTGTAACATTCCAGCATAACTAATTTATACGGTCTCAGGCCTCCACAATGCATGGGAGTTCCCTACACTATGCAAACATTCGATGTTGGCTCCGAGCTGCTTTGATATCTGTTTCGCAAAAGATGCATAACAAAATGGCCGCCCGCTTCTTAGACAAATTTGGAAAAAAAGCGGTACCTAGTATTAGCGGTGAAAGCCTGTATCACAATACGACCGTGGAATCAGCACTTACTCGAGAAGCGGTAATAAGAAAGATCGGCCTGCACAAATCAGGCAACCTTATAAACGGGACTATGAGACATTATGAAAGCGGAAATTGGAAGGGTGATAATATTGCTTCTTTACGGGCAAACGCTATGGCAGAACTCTATGGGCAGTTTCTCAAAGGAAACTGCGAATGTTACCAGCGTTTTAATAATTAATCTTAGTCTGTATGGCCAAGACCCAGTAAATCCATAGTTTCTCTGCTTTTGTTGGCTACGTTATTCCGACAGAAATAGCAAATTTTGTGAACACACTTTTTTTACTAGATGTGTTCATAGACATACGAAGTGTCTAATATACATACCACACTGCGGGACGTCGAGAGCTCTGAGCATAAATTTAAAACGCTTACTGATCCAGCAGACTGAACCTATTCGCTAAACCTTGTGTTATGCCTTTTACCTCGTTGTCGGGCGATCGTGCAGTATGCTAGCGTTACCAGCAATCAACCAGTCGAAAGTTCGCTGGCAGTAGAAAAGGTCATGCTTCAAAATAGTGCAGTAATCCTTAGTATTAATCTTTGCTTGTACCTATCCCTTTTGTGACCGGGAAGGAACATGTGCAATTGCTCTTGATCAGGCACCTACGCTTAGGCAGACAGATTGGCATCTAGATCATATACGTACGTACACTGTATTTACAGTAGTTATCAATCCCATTCTATAGACCACAGACAGATCCCGAAGCTCTTTCTTAAAATTATTACTGTATGGATTTGCGTGTCTTACCAGGCAGATACGGTTGGCAAACACGGTAACTGGCTTCCGGATGCATATTGTTAACCCGCGACATTGTGCTGGTGATAATTATCGGTGTATAGTTTAATCTTTAAATTCATGCAGGTTTCGCCTTGTGTTCGGTGAACTCTGAAGTAAAAGTCAGCATTCAAGAAGCTTCGCTATTACTTAGCTTTGGTTCTGGCAATTATAGACAGTCGGCATTGTCCTTAGCAACAACTCTACAACGCTGTTGTCTTGTATTTGAAACAGCACTGTAATGTTGTAATTCGGTTCGATTCCTTGTTTTGATGACTACTGCAGAGTGTACACTGATGTCTGCACAGTACAGATAGTCTTCCAACTGCTACGCGCACAGCCGCTTGCTCGCATCCGCGTACTAAATGGCTACATTACAACTGCAGTGATGTTAGCCTTACAATTTACAATCCAAGACTTTTTTTCTTGTGCTTCTTAGTATCGAATACTTTACTGTTCACTTTGTATTTGATTCTGACATCAGCCCTCTTTTGCTTTCACTTTGACACTCACGCGTAAAGTCAAAATATTCCATGATGAGTAATCACAGAGCGCCACTAATAACATCGGTGCCCAAATGCTACTCTGACACGGAACAGATTTCCAGTAAACGATGGTAAATAAACCTGTACATACAGAAACTCAAACAGTCCTTTAAGTAATTACCTTTATTAATGTAACAGATTTCAGTTCCAGTATGTTGTCCACTTCACACTTATCCCATTTTTAAACATATTTACTAAACAGTTCAGGAAGTGTCCGAAACGGATAACAGCTTACTCGTTTTTCACATATGAATATGTATGTGGATTCTAGCAGAATACACCTACCCGAAAGGTTTTTGCGCTTGACAAGGTCACAGAAACCGTATCGTCCAGCTTGATCCATTGTTTCGTTACAATTATAAGAATCCAACTATATTAAGTTAAATCTGGATAAGACAGAAATTAAATCATTAGGTAACCATTGTCCGAATTCATCAGATTGGCCAGAAGTAATCAAACAAGTCTTCCTAGCTGAAAATCAACATCTATGTTCGGTCTGTGTACATCGTTTGGAAAGAACAAAGTCTTCTGCACTGAAGTAACAGAATTCCAGAAGGGTGGTCTGCCACATGCGCATATTGCACTGAAAGCTGGTCTGAAAAGACAAATACGATTTTCCAAAAAACAGAGAAAGACCTGCACAGTAGTGTGCTGTTTCATATACAGTAATCAATCCCGTAAGCCGGGAAGCTCTCCTGGGGGATCTAACAAGGCAGGACACCGACTGCATTATGCTCACAGACGAAACACTGTCAGAAAGTTAACAAACTTCAAAACGAACGTCACACTGCAGAGACGTTTTGAACACGTTTTATACCAAAACGCAAACCGATGTAAAACTTCTTCTTACCTCCAGCTAGTGTCCCATCCACGGTAAGTTCTATCCATTTGGCTACCGATCTATACAAATACTTCTGTAAAGGACACAGGCAAAAATGACTCGTAGTCGTCGACGAGATCCAGTATTACATCCACGAATATATTTTACAAATTCCCATTACCAGACGGTTTCCATAAGCGAAATCGTATCGTGTACATCTTCCAAGAAAAAAATGTACTGTGTAAAAGCGAAAAAAAAGCTGCGCGAAACAGTATCAATATCGTGGAACGACACTTTTCACGACCTATCGACAATTTATTTCAACAAATTTTACACTTCTTCGGGTTATATTAGTATGCGACCCGTATAACATCCAAATCTGAAAACTCAACCTGCACGTCTCGAGAGTTTAGGACGTGGTATACAAAGGTCACAGCTCCGTTTCTCTGAGGTTCAGTCGAGTTGTAAGCAGTTTGCATTTCTCTGACCTTGTGATAGTCTAAACAATGACCAAGCAGAATGTGCCAGTAGTCTGTCTCATTGCTTATCGATCTATCTGCAGCTGAAGAAATACCTTTTCCGTTGCCCTTTCTGAACTTGTATGACTGTATAACAAATCCAGCTTAACGCGCAGCATCTCAAACGGTACTGCGACTTCGAGCCTTCGGATGATATGTACCCCATGTTATATTTTAATAATATCAGGTGATGGATGCTGTACGTAAGCTCAGAACACCAGACAAAAAGGAAGCAAAAAATCACATAACAAGTTGACAACATCGTTAGACATTAAAGAACAAAAACACATCCTCCATCTCCTTATTGGAGTCTACTGTTCCCATAATACACAATCCGTTTCCGCGTTGAATTTCAACGCTAATGCGCTGACGAAGAAACTCCATGGATCGAGGGTTTCCGTTGGTTTCTCGAATCTTGCGCCCCACCTCTTTCAGAAATGCTTTGGCCTGCGTGCCCCAACTTCCCATAGTTTCGAAGGCCACTGGCTGCACAATGTAACGATCCGATAGGGCGCTGTAGTGCCGCTCCTTTTCCCGTTCCCGTTGATCTGCAGCGGCACCGCTAGTCGAAGTCGTTCTGGCGATGTACGAAGTCGCAAAGGTGTCGGCTACCGTTACATCCCATACCAATGGCATGCCGGATTTCCACGGCATCAGTGTTAGACCGTCCGGCCTCTTGCCGTCACCTCTATCCAGCCCAGGTGGTTCCCGAATAGCTGGAATGTTTGCCGAGATGAGGGCGCGGCGGACCACATCGTTTAGTGCCGAATGGCGTGGATGTCGTCCTTTACTACGCTTGCAGCTGAGCCCATGATGCCCGAAGACGTCTACCCGGGACCTGCATATACACCGATGTTCTTTGCAAATCTCTGCGCCTACACGGAGAGCAACAGCGATTCTGAGGTGACAATCCTCCAGAAGGGTTCCAAAGGTGGAGACGGGCAGCGCCGACAGCCAGGCTCGTGACTCAGGTGAGGAAGCCGCCAACAGACGTGAAGAGGTAATGACGTCAGCGGTCTCCATCATACTGGCCAAGATTCTGGTATACTGCGCATTAGTCCACACGGATTGAAACCTCTGACACTCAGGCGAAGGAGGCTCTAAACTAGTTCGTTCAGTCCATTCCTCAACTAATCTCAACTACCCCATGTTAGTTGCCTTTAATACAGGCTCCACATTCAACGGTTAATCAACCTGAACGCCCTGTGATTCCATCAGCCGTTGATATTACCGTTGTGCAAAGGACTCGGTAAGCGAATGCGTTTAATGACAGCATCGTCGGTGCAGTGAGAATCTCCATCGAATTCCTCGTCTCCTTAAGCAACTGCTTAAGGAGACTGTTGAAAATGTCAATCAAAAAACTTGTGCCAAACGTGAAGACCGAACCGTTAACTGTCCCAGTTGCGCAAACGCCCCGAACATGGGCAAAGCCGTTGTGCCAGCCAGCTTGCTCTATACAAAATGGGCCGTTCCAGCTATCGTGCTTTGTACCAGTGTGGTCAGTGTTCCTTTTGGTAGGCCAGTTCGAAGAAGAAGAAAAAGCCAACAGCGAGGACTAAATTTGTAGCTAGTGCCGGACCAGTGTCGCGTGGTTTTCACCGCAGGTGGCAAAAGGTGCATGGCCGAAGCGCCCAGCTCCAAAGCATGTTGCAGTGACGATCGATGACAATGATGACAACCTATGTACGGTACATTGTAGAAACAACAGCTGAAGTCTGACACATAAAACTTACCACTTTGACGGGTGCAGCTTTATCTGGATGCAGCTTTATTCCAGATAAAGCTATGTCTAGGCACAACTTTTATTCCAGGACAGTTTTTGGCCAGCTGGCACCGCCAGTTTTTGAGCAGATGTTTTTCGGCGAGCAAAAGTCAACAGATGGAGCCGTTATCGTGGATGTTGAGAAAGCGGTCACGGAGGTTTTTCTCAAGTAACTAAATTTGTTGCTTTAACAAAAGCCAGCGAACTAATCGTTAGACCGCAGTGTCGAACTTTGCGATGAAATTTATCAGCAGCTTTTACAAAATCAATAACAGAAACCAGTTCGCTAACTTTTCGTGTTCACTTTGGAACGACATTTTTACGTCTTTCACCCCCACAGAACAAGCTGTTCCACTGGGAAAACTTCAGTCCCACACCACGCCTTCGGGGAAACAGTGACGGCTTGACTGACTTGTCGGAGCGGTGTGTTTGTAATGATTTTACTTTAAAGTGTACTAGCCGGAAAGGAGACAAACGAATACTGCAGTGGGCAACGGCCGAATTACAGCTAAAGTTCACGCCCGCGTTCAGACTCACCATACGGTATGCCATTATCAACCTTAAAGAATTATCTACTTTTAACTGGGACACTATTACTGCAAAATCGGTCCGTTTAAAGAACTGTGGTCATAGAAGTTGCGCTTCACACCCGGCGTCACCGACAGCTGGGAAGTAAATTTTATTCTTGGAAACGATGCTGAGCGTGTCATTTTCGGCTTCCTGTTTCTTAATAGCTGATTGCTGTACTATTACGTAGCAGGTATCAGAAGAATGGAAAATGTGACTCGCTATGGTACGGAGGCCAACTGGATCCCGAACCATAGCGAGCCACCTGGAAAACTGAACAGACTAAAACTGTGCAGATGTTAAAACATTTCTGTTGTGTTTCGTGCATCAGATTGCGATGTATCTGATCCCATAATGATAATGCGCACTATTTCGGCGTACGAACACTGTCCGGTTGTACTACTGTTTTTATTTTTTATAAATAATTTCCGCCAGGTTACCGATGGGGATTGTTCTGTTTTCATCAGCTATAAGAGACTGAACGCGGCGATAGTGCAGTTTATTGCGCATTCCGCAACTTTGAGAAGTGACGGAATGACACTGCTGACGCGTAAAAATGCATGATGACGGGAAGAAACCTTTTTGTAAATGCGGATAATCACCAGTTTTTGCTTTTCATCGTTATTTGTTTAACCTTTCTTTTGCTTCTGTCACGAAGTATTTCGCTTCGACCACTATCGGCGAATGTGCATTTGGGTACGCTACTCCCATGGGCATTTGCGCCGTCAGTACCGAAAGAAACAAGTCAGTTAGAATACCTGTTACTAGCCACTTTACTAGTTATTACCGACGGAATGTTACCTGGATGGTGAATTTCAGCATTCTCTTACGGTATTTGCTGGCTTTTCCATTCATATCCCAGATGTTATTGGAGCTTTGTTGATTACAAATACTCGGATAATAATGTGACGGAAGCTTCAGAAAACCAGTGCAAAACGGTACGGCAAGTCACTATTGGAAAGGAACTGGCAAACTCCCACCAAAATACCATAGAATTACGCGAGTGCAGGACTTGGAAAAAATGCAGAAGTACAAACTCAACAATGTAATTCTCTAAACTCATGCGCGTTTCACCATATGCTATGATGAAGTAAGACTGTAAGAGGTAGAAAATCGTATAAGAAATTTATCATACAATTTATCATTTAGGATCGGCGCACAGTCTGCATTTGTCCTCAGCAACAATTTTGCAAGTTATGTTCGCTTGCGCTTTTATGTTCAAAATAACTACACGTACAGACTGTAGAGTGTACCGCATGTTTAAAAGGCCGCAGCGCGCAAGCGCCCCAAACTGCAGTTGGCCAAGTATGTATCAGGTCACATGAACAGTTCGCTGTGCTGGATGATACCGAATTCAGAAGTATTAAGGTGACTTTGGGAGGTACGAAATACAGAATCGGACGAAGAACACAATCAGGAAGGTCACGATTCATATCATAGCAAATTTATTGGAATATTTTGTATGGAAGTATATCAACATTTCAATTCTCGCTTGTAGCTCCCAGAAACAGCACATTCGATTTGATTCTCTTTTCGACCCTCTTTCACTTCTGCTTTGAGATTCATGCATGCCTAAAGGCAGAAATATTCCATGATGAGTAAGCAAAGAGCGCCACAAACTTCGGCGCCCAGATGCTACTCTGACACGGAATAATTTCCACTAAACTATGTATGTCACATACTGCACGCAAAATAACACAAACAATCACCTTCGCGGTTTGACGAGTACTGCGCTCGGTAACTGTGGACCGGACATTCTACAACACTCCCGCGGCAAGCGAATCATCACAGATTAACGGATTGTAGCAATAGCACTGTAAAAAACGAACGTGTGACGAAGCAACTAACATAATTCTAGATGAGCTGAAATGCGTACGAACAAATATCTGAAAAAAAATATGTTTTTGACAACTTGGATAGCGTTAAAAATACACATTACACTTCGAATTCGGTAAACTGGTTAATCTTAATCGCTCTATTAACCGCTGCTTCATGCAGACCAGAAGCCACGCCAAAGGAAAAACTTCTGAACATGTTTGAAACATGTTCACTACGCTTATACGAATTTCCAGCTGCTTTGCACTTGAATATCTGCACAACGATTTTGCGCTGACCAAATACATTTGGTACTTGTTGCTGCGAATACTGGATGGCGAAACTGGACTGCGACGCGTTGCATACCTGCACAAACAGCGCAAAGAAAATGCCCAATCCGAAGACAGTACAGGAAGAAGTTTCCTATAGCAAAGAAGTTTCCGGTCATCGAGGTCACCCTGACGACACAGTCGGAAATGTTTGCGGTCATGTTTCCGAGTGACTTGTCAGAGAATAAAAGCGGACGGTGCGAAATTATAGATTTGGACAGCACTACGTTAGACACTCTGTTGAACTTTATGTACCGATGTAAAACATCTTTAATCAACAAGGACAATGTGGTCAACGTGTCCGAGGCAACGGACAAATAAGCTGTGCTAAACTAGCGTGATTTTTTGAAAAAAAGGGGAGGTCAATGATTTGACCATCGAGAATGCGGTGGATTACTTGTCACAAGGTTGCTGTTCTTGTAAAATATCAGTGAAAACATATAACATTAAGGCCTTATCAAACGCGTTTGACAATAACCCGTACAAGGAAAATATTTACTGAAAGAATTCAGTATTTTATTTGAATGCGCTGACAGCTATTTACAGTGGAATAGCAGATCTAAATCATAGCGTTTTGCAACGGCGAATTACTGATTGAGAAGGATCACACGGATATCACGTTGAAACCAAAAACTGGAAAGGAGACCGCGAATCCGTTTCAGGGGCAGACTTCACTGTCCTTTGGACGGGAGTAGAGCACTACGCTTCAGTCGTTTCCGGCAACGCCGAGAAATTGCAATCGATACAGACAACGATGTCAATGGAATGGCACAACAAATTATCACGATGCTCACTGGTTATCAGAATGTTAAGGCCGTAGTGGAAACACACAAGAATGATGTAAAAGCATTATTGCTACGTCAGTTAACGCTGTTTTTCACGGGTTTAGGAAAACTGCCTGAATTTAAGAGGTCCTTAACACATCTAACATCGGTGCCCAAATGCTACTCAGACACAGAATAAATTTGCATTAAATTACGGAAAATTCTGTAAACTTATACAAATGTATACAGAAATACAAACAGGGTTTCTAGTATACTATTACCTTTATTACTGTAATGGGAGATTTCAGTTCCAGTATGTTGTCCACTTTACACTTATTCCGTTTTTGAACATATTTACCAAACAGATCAGGAACTGTTTGAAACGGATAACAGCTTGCTGGCATCTCACACATGAATATGTATGTATGTGGATTCTAACAGAAAACTTACAGTATACCTGAAAGATTTGTGCATTCGAAAAGGCCACAAAGAAACCGCATCGTCCAGCTTTATCTATTGTTTCGTCATATAAGAATCCAACTTTTTTTATCTGGTTAAATCTGAATAAGACATAAATCACATCATTAGCGAACCAATGTCGGAATTCACAAGATTGACCAGAAGTAGTCATACCAGTCTCCCTAGCTGAAAATCAACATCAGTCTCAATCTGTGCACGTCGTTTGGAAAGAGCACACATGCGAATATCGCACTGAAAGCGGATCCGAAAAGGCCAATACGATTTCCAAAAAAACAAAAGATTTACTTACAACTGTTAGATATTAGTGTACTGTGTCATATGTATACAATCAGTTCCGTAAGCCGGGAAGCTCTCCTGGGAAATCTAACCCTGGGTAGGATATCGACTGCATTATGTTCACAGACGAAATTGCCAGAACGTTGGACAAATTTGTTAATTCAAAACGACGTGTCAGTGCCGCGTTTTTTTTAACACGTTTTATACAAAAACGGAAAACGATGTAAAACTTCTTCTCATCTCTAGTTAGCGTCACATTAACGGTAAGTTCTGTCCATATGACTACAGATCTATACAAATATTTCTACAAAGGATACAGCTGGGCAACAATGACTCGATGAGATCCAGTATTACATCCACGCAGGTATTTTACGAATTTGTATTACCAGGCGGTTTCCATACGTGAAATCTTATCAGTGCATTTCCCAAAAAAAATATTTTGTGTGAAACAGGACATAAAAAAGTTGCACAAAACACAACATCGAATGGTGGAACGACCCTTTTTACGACCCATCGACAGCGGTTTTCAACAAGACTTTCAGAGGTGATTTATTATGATTGCGGCTGATGTGTGCTTATGGTCACATAAACCTCATTTTTAGCAGTTAAAAAAGTGCCGGCACACGCCGGCACTGGTTACTATTACCTTACACATAGTATTTATTGAATATTAGAAATACTTAATGTTCGGCGGTTTGTGGAATAAGACCAAATAAAAAGAAATACCAGCGCTGAGCGACTTACAACCAAAGTACAAGCCTGCACGCAAGTATCGCAATAACCGTTTAACCATAAAACACACGCCAGTGACACTATCGGTGTTGGCATTGGGATATACCAAAAAACTAGCAGAAAATGCTGCTACACTTGAGTTTCCCATTCAGTCATTTGATCTGAGAGATAATTCAGGGTTTATTGATGATTTAGCAGGAAGGGAACTGTTAAACATAATTCAGTACCCTAACATGATCGGCCGTTTAGCTGTACTGTAACTCCATAACTGATACGCAGGTTTTGTCCTAAAAGTTTCCAATTCAATTTGTCAAAGCACTGTTATTTATTTCAGGCCCAGCAGACAAGGAGACCAAAGGCCAGCATTTCAAGCGATTAGCAGCAACCTTCCAACAAAAAAGTAACGGCACGATCACGAGTGATAACAATATACGTATCTTAATTGCTCTCACTGCTATACAAATCAAATGCAAGCCCACGGTATTTTCATTTAGTATAAGCGAATTACTAGAAAGCACACACTACCAACTACGCTTAAAATCTGACCGTATCAACGCCATTCAAGGTTACCAAACCCAATGGGTCAAATAAACGCGAAAACGTCACCTAGCGAACGGCAGCAGATACGAGCAGGCGTCCAGATTAAACACAGCAGTATTAACTTTTACTTGGACGACTGTAGTGACATTCTGCGTAATGATGTGAATAAAGCCCCAGCAATCCAGTGCAAAACGGTATGGCGCATCACTCTTGGAAAGCAATACACCACACCGCGAAAACGCACACCAGATCATAGAAATATACGATTACTTGAAAGATACAAGTAAAATTGTAAATCATAATCATCATCATAAATCATAATTATTAGCTAGTTTCACCATAAGGATTGTTCGTGTGTAACCAAGAGAGGGCGCTGAATAACTGTGACCATGTCGGATTCGAAAGGATCGGGCTTAAGTTTAGGATCGGCGCACACACAGACAGTCTGCATTGTCCTTAGCAACAACTTTTCAAAGTCGCTCATCGGTACCAGTTTTCGTGTTCGATTCCTTGTAGAATCCAACAATCACAT
Source organism: Paramacrobiotus richtersi (assembly GCA_034698045.1). NCBI lineage: Eukaryota > Metazoa > Tardigrada > Eutardigrada > Parachela > Macrobiotidae > Paramacrobiotus > Paramacrobiotus richtersi. The sequence goes on from JAQGAU010000556.1 coordinate 13,748, forward strand.
TCAGCATATCCCTCAACTCTTACTCCAGATGCCGGTTTTTGGCTTTTGCGACCGACTTGAAGTCAGATGCACTGGGCGAAATCATCCCCGGTGGCACAAAAGCCCGAAGATGTCCTTTCCGCGTATTACAATAAGACAGGCAAACTAACGCAGGCTGCATAGTCCAACAGATGCAGTCTGTTACAAGCGGTGTAGCCTGTGTAAGTTGTTGGCCGCTTTCAGATATCGCGCCAGCGCGGCCACGGCGGTTTAATTTGGGATGTGAAACAGTCCGTTAGCGACGAAACTCGCTCGACCTTGCATTCACCGTTTCTTTTTTTTTGTAAGTCGAGCACTGCATGGGCTAATACGGATACTGTCGCAGGCGCTTGCTGTTTTTTGATGAGGTGTTTCGCAACGAAGGCGTGAAACTGTCAACCGATGTTCATTCGATCTTTCGTACTCAGTTTTATCTACCAAGGTCGAGAAGAACTTTTGACCGCAACCTGATGCTCTTCGATTGATTCCTCAAAACAACAGAAACAAAATGATTACAAATCAAATGTACGGCTATAGAACTGCGAATTGCAAACGCTGTGACCGTTTACATGCACGTCGTTAAACTGCAGTACACGAAACTCAAAACCACTGCGAATTCTGTACATCGGTGAATTAATAATATCTGCGACAGCCACTGAAAAGAAAAAGCAGACAAAAGGAAGATTTCAAACTAATTGGTACGCTACACCAGAGATTACGAAGTTTAGGATGATTACACTCGCCTTGGAAAACTCATACAAAGGTCAGCTCTTGGTCATCCATTCCAAAGTCAGCTTTGTAATTGTGAAAGAGCAACATTAAAGCGTGACGGTACTTTCGGTGCAGATCATTTATCTCCTGGTCGCTGGGTTTCTCAACGCGGGATACCGGGATAGGAGCGCCCACTGAAACCGACGAAAACTAATAGGTAATGTTGTTTCGGAATCTCGTCGCCGAAGCAGTAATGTGCGATACGCACCGACAATGTTGATTGGGTGTTTGTAGGGCATCAGTCCGTAACGCTGGCCAAATAGCCCCTTTCCGTAAAACAGAACGGTTACAAATCCTGTCCATTTGTGTATCCATTTTTGCATCTTCCTAGCCGCTGACTTTGGAGGGTTGTGGAATGCTTGCTGATATAAGTCGTTCTCGCCGAACGCGAATACCGGCACTAGATGGCAACTGAAAGGGAGTAAACGGGATTCATGGCTTAGTGTGTCACAGTACTTCTATAGTGAACTTCAGATGGTAGTTTTAACTGTTAAGCAATCTGATAACTCAATCAGAGTAACCCTGTTCCGAAAGCGAAAACGATGTGCTGTATATCAACATTATGAAGTGAGCGATCGAGGAAACCACTGTAACGTTCTCGTCATTGTGCGGCAAACAGGGCACTTTCTGCTATGTATTAAACTTTACGCCGGTACATTCCCGTCACTGCAGCGATGGAAGCATTCGAATTCTAAAGCACCGTCGTGATAGACTGTCATTAAAACCATCGGGTAACCAACAGTCCAGGAAAACCCGACAGCTTGATTTTATGGGCTGTCTACATTGGGTTTTCTACACGGCAGCGACAGGAATTTCCCAACCGAAAAGATCAAGTAACAGACACGACCCTATTCCCCGAACGTATTCACGTACCCGCTTTCTAACGCCGCTTTTATAAAGCCCTTCCGATGTTTCAGCACACACAGGCTTCTCCCCGGACCGGCCTCCATCGCCTCTATCGCCCCGCCCGCCAGCACCACAATCACATTCCCCTTTGTTTTCGTAATCTTCTCCATACTCTCTTTCGTCGCCGTGGACGCACCCAGTAGCATCCACAATTCCCGCATCACAGGCCAGTAAAAAGCCACCTTTGTCAGTAAATGACAGGGCGTTAATCCGGGGAACACGCGACTGAATCCGGCACCCTCCGTTAGAAATGCGCAAAAGCTCCCAATGGCCGCGATGCCATGGGGATGGTATCCGAAGATGTAGTTATTCTGTTCGGGGAGGTCAACAGTGCATATTAGATTGACTGGGAAATACTGAGCAAAGTTTCGAAAAAGTGATAAGTGCCGCAAACTATAAGAGATTCGCTGGTTGCCGGTGTGTTGGCTACCCAAGTCGAGCAAGTACCATAACGTGTACAGCAACGAAATCCAGTAGTAGTCCGTGAAGAACAACAAGAGGTATAGTAAAGTGGTGAGAATCCATCCGAATAAAAGAAAAGTAATCACTATACAGCAAGATATTTCCTGCAATGCGCTATCACTGATGTCGAACGAGATCGGTGCAGTCTGGTCTAATAGTGAGGTTAAAATTGTTTTACCAAAATCCACAAAGCGCATTGTTAGCAGAATAACTGGAATATGGGTAGGACATTAGCGATTAGCGCTAAAGTTAAATCTGTTCAGGTTGTCAACACTTTTTGAATCAGCCAGCGCGTATTCAAGACATATACGCTCCGGTGAAACAGAATCTGTGATTTACCGATAATTATAGATCGGTGAGAAAATCCTGCTATAACGTTAACTGTACACGAACTGTACGTTATGCGGTAGATCGCTTCTGGTGCATGGTCAGCAGGTTTCTTGCACTAACGGTAAGCTAGATCGTACCATGTCGTGTGTAATCTGTTTACCTTAAAGCAGACCAAAATATACCAAACTGTACAAACAACCGTAGGTAAAGCTAAAAATAAGCATTAGCAAAGGTCAAGTTTACGGACGCAGTCTACACTCTTTGCCACTTCAGTATTCCGTGCGGCTTTAATGATGTTCTTTAGCCACATTTCAATTCCCCGCTTTTGCTTGGGTGACCACCCGTTTACTGAACACATTTAACAAGCGTGATCGCTGTAATGACGTACGACCTCACATTGATCAACTACCGTAAACTGCGAGCCCTGTTTTTGATAATGTGGAATCATAACATGCATACGTACGTTAAGTATTCACATAGCTACCGCAAAGTGTGTCTGTACTTTAATTTAGCTTATGTTGTTCCTTTAATCTGGAACCGCTGCTTCGAACTTCCTACTAAATAGTAGCTGCAAATCTAACAAGAAGTCTTCCATCTTACCGAATCAGGAACGCATAAAACCAAGAGGAAGCACCACGTAAACAGTATGCAAAGACCACTTCAAACAGAAGTGGCCAAATGCAACTGAATACGGAGTACCTTTCCACAATAAGTCAGAGCAAAAGACACGGTCATTAGCCGACAACTAACAATATGCCATTCTTAACAGTAAGCAGAAACGTAATGAAATCGACGTATCTAAATCCTTAAACAACATATTAAACGTGATTTCTTCTTGTTCGAAACTATCCAATCTGTGACATAAGAAGGGTTATCGTCCACCGAAAGTTGTCATGATCAGCTTACTGAAAACAATACGTACGTATTTGTGGATCAGGTCCTTGATCTGCTTCACAGTTTCGCAGAGGAGGCGACAAAAAGGAGTCCGCGATGTTAGCTGTAGATATGAAATGATTAATATTTAGACAGAACGATACACTTCTAAGTTTACCGAACAATTTTTGCGGCCTCTCGTGACGAAATCGCATAAACGAACCAGAACTATACTCGCATTTCGTTTACATGTTAATAACCTCTTATTTACTTGAACTGTCACTGCTTTTGTCCGTTAAAGCACACCATGGAACGCTCTCAGAGCCCCGAAATACCCGGTCCGTCAGAGTTCTAAGCCTGGGGGAAAGTGTACTGCTCCCTGGGATTGTTTCGTCTGCCATAAAACATTCGCTTTCCGGTTATTTTTTTAAAAAAATTATTACGCGGCCGTATACAAATCTGTTCAGTTGTAAGTTGTCCACCAGTGTGCTTTAGAATTTAGCTAGACGGTATTTTAGAATTTTTGAGATTCACAGGTTTCAAATTTTAATCATCTTTCCAGTCATATCACTCTCCTACTACGAGTACACCCATCTCCTACTGCAGCGATCAAATGCCCAACACAATAATAATTGATTACCGTCGGCCGAATAGCGGCTGTATTACATCTGGCTTTACTGCGATGGAAAAGTGTGCCACATTATCGCTTGACCTCACGCAGTTATACAGACGGAAGACGGGCAAAACTATGGCGGTTGGGTTCTTCCGGAGATATTTGATATCCCGATACTCCAGGTATAAATAAAAAACGAAGTATCTCACATAACAACAATCCAAATAACCAAACGCGGTTACGGGGTATCCCACATCAAATATTCACGCGGACGACTTGGCAGAGCACCTAAAAGTACAGCGAGCTAGCCTACTAGCTTATGCATCCACTACGGCGATCATGCAGCAAAAGGGACGGGAAAACGGTTATTTACCCACACGAGGAAGAGCCCTAGTTGCCCCCCAGCTCATCCAAGGACTGTTAGTCCTCGATAAAAACTTTGGCCATAACCATCCACTATCAACTGTATTTTCACCACATATTTTTGAACGGAAAATCGTCTTTTTTGGCAACCTAATCTATTCCACATACAACGGCGGCGGCCTGTCTTCTGCATATAACAAGACCCACTTCTTTATTGCCCGACAAGGTATCGCAAATACACTGTGTTGCAGTTTTGTGCAGTATGCATACCGACATAGCTTGCCCAAAGCAATGACCTAGGTGACGTCGCATGCAGACTGGTGCATTTCATTCAGAACTGAACAATGAAATTTACTTCCAACCAGTAATCTTATTCTCCGAACCTCTCTTCTGGAACGTAGCAACGTTTGTACAAATCTGTTTACAAAATAACGGTCACCAATTACCTGCATCTGCTCGATTCAGGATTTCGGGGTCAAAGCAGCGAAAATTCATGGAGGAAGACTCGTCAGAATTCTCGGTGTTCTCTAGAGTACTAGCATAGGTCTCCAGACCAACGATTTCTGTCCCCTGAATTACGTAAACTCAAACGAAAGTTCACTTGATAATAATGGCGAATCCCTTATCACTCGGGTAAATTCAAGCGATAACTGACAGCGGAGAAGTTCCATCACTAGAACTCGCTTTTAAAATTACTAAAATTCAAAAGAGCGGAACATGGATTAAGCTTACGTTGAATGATGGACCCTCTGAAAACAACAATAAGTACTGTACCATGACACTTCTTTCTAATTTTACAACACTTTGCGCTTGGAAGACTGAAATTCTACAAAAGCTAGTATAATGTTGAAAAAAACCATGTCCCTAAACTATAAACAGAGTATTTCAAATTTCAAGCAGAAATTGTAAGCAAATATGCAGGCTGGTATCATGTAAACAAAGATGTATACTTACAAGTTAATTAAACATGACTGAAACAACTGCATCTTGGATAGCCTGTGCTGCAGATGTCGTCCCCATGCACATAAGAACTACTTGGATGATCCATCGTACTTTGTACTACTACAGAAAATGACATATGGCCTAACACAGCGGTGTCAGTAGGAAAAGATCCTGGGTTTGTACCAGATAGTTGCGAAACATCAAGCCAACCCCGATCTTGCAACAGCAGTCAACAATCCAGCCGATGTGACCTTTGTTGTCAACAAAGATGGACAGAATTCATAACATTATTTCTATCTAACAAAAAAGGCCATTTGGACAAGTCACACATTACTGGTACCGTCATGAATATCAAAAGAAGGGAGCCATTCATACCAATTTGCTAATTTGGACGAAGGAAGCTGACTAAACCAAAAATGTAACATGAGCACGTATCACTTCCAGAAAATAACATTACGCTGGATTCGTATATCCCTCAGTTGGTTCAAAAATATCAAATTCATTGACGATGCTTAAAAGCAAGGTGTGTACGCGATGTTAGACAGGTTAGTTTGCGGCCGCCACTACCCACTACATATGCTAATGCAGACCTTCACGCTAAATTTATGTGTCTAATTTCTGCCCGAAACTGGCAAGCCAAAAGATCCATCCGTAACGGACATGGTAAACATTTTTTCGCACAAAACGATCATCGCCTATCACTTATTATGCAAAACACTCCTACAATGGCCAATATCCTACTGGATGATTCCATAATTATGCGATGCAGGAATATGACCGGCAAAGACAAACGCAAGACCAGCTTCAGTGTGCTGTGGACCAACCTATGTAGAAAGTGCTTTTTTGCGGTCTACCAGGTAACGTTATTCTCCAAAAGTATGTTTTCGTCATAACCTGTCGCCTTCGTAACCCGTGTATCAACAACTACGTAAACTATGGCATCACCTTTGCAGAAAACATTTTCAAACAAGTACGGACACTTTAAGTGTCTTGGCCTCATGACCGATTCCGAGAGAGAAATTTTCAGGCAATTTACACACGCGTACGCAAGCCGTACCATGCTCAACTATGAGAGAACGTTTCGAGAAATGCACAAACCGCATTTTTGGAGCAATGTATTCGGTCGGACTTTCAACGAGGAGCTGCTCGTGGCGGGAGTAGAAGCCAAAAAGAACTAGAATCATGTAAATATGGATTTCATTTCGAAACATAATGCTTACAACTGTTAGAAACACATCTGGACGAAAAACGCATTCGGTACCTGTATCCTGCTCGGTTTAAGTCTGAAGATGGTTATGTTGTTACGTATAACCGAGAGCTGCTACTAACGTGGCAGGGACATATTAATATCTATAATATCTAAACGTCCAACGGATGGCAGCTCTACCTAGCCAAACACGTCGCAAAATCGGAACCGAAACTGCGTATACCTACATACCACAGCCTCGCAAACGAAAGTCAAGAGATACCTTACAACGAAAGTACTAAGGGTTTTGGAAGCTACTCAGCGACTAACTGAAATTCATCTACACCGACTACGCGGGACTTCTATGCATACAATTTATCTACCGGGCGAAGTTAATCCCACATCCAAGAGGGAACCCAAAAAGTGTAAAACCAACTGAGCAGGATTACTGCAAAACGAAGCACCAAAAATACTTGATTCGACCAGCGATCCTAAAAAAACATTCCATATCCAGAATACTACCAGTACATGGCATTATAACAACAGTGTAAACTGAATGCGTGGGACCTGTATGTAACGCTTGCGATTCGTACTGAAAAAAACAGGGTATGCAAGATTATTTGGTTAGGTTTTGAGGGAACACAGGGAAAGGTCATGCAGCAAATACAACGGTATATATACATAGCTATGCAGCATGTGCATCTCTTGCTGGAGGCATATTTTACACAGGTTTTACAGAGGGTTTGCAGTCGAGTAAGACTGGGCTAAAGAAAGGACCTCAGTTTCTGAGAGTCAAGAGCTGCGGAAAAATACCAGTTTTCTACAACCGGTAATAACTTTGACGATGACCATATTCAGGGGAAACAAATCAACAACGAGCTCCATAAATCCCAAACACCGAACCCCAACTGCTGGATTCTATGGATTCCTCCGCGTGTTTGATTTTCCTTCGCCGTCAGCAGAAAGTTTCTTTTCAGACTACGCTTACTGTAGAAGGTCTGACATACGTGTAACGTCATCAGCTCTCTTTCTCACACTATTCTAAAAACTTTGCAGTCAACACCCGTTACGATCTTTATCCCGGCAACGCATGACCTTTCTTGTCCGGTGTTAGAATGCAGCGCTCTTATTTTGTTCAGAGACAAATTGTATGTAAACTGAATGCGTGGGACCAGCTGTAACGTCGCCATTTAACGGCTACATTAATAAATTAGTACGACATTGGTAAACTGAAAAAAACATATCGTGAGGAATGTATATTAAAAGCGACACCACCGTCGAACCGACTTCGGAGCTTATTATGGATGCTGACCAAATAACGCCGTTATCGAAAGAAGCCAAGCACAAAAATCCAAAAAGTGCACACTCATAATAGACAACTACCTGTAATCTTTCTAGGACAGATTATTAAAATCACTTTTACAGACTACATAGTATTTATGGACCTTGTTGGTGATTTGGACCCAACAAAAGGTACTCGAGTCGGTACTCGGTCTTTCCGTAGTCTGAAAGTATGGGACTGCGCCCAAGCAATTCCCTGTCGGACTGACCTTTGTGGCAATATGGCAAGTCAGAAAATATGTGCACCTATATTTCATTATTAACACTAATTCATAAAATTTACTGCATTATATTCTTTTAGGATTCATCGCATACATCGATTCCATCAAATCTACCGGGCAGGAAGTTGTCCTAACAATTTTAAACGATTCCGTCAGCGAACCAGTTAAAGTACATACGGAAATGCCGATGGTAAACGACCGCTTATAAATCCTTATAAACAGCTTCGTTGTGCACATTCTCAATAAAGTTAATCCTTATGCTTTATTAATCCAGGGAAATTATGGACCAACAAATTGCATAAGAAGATATGTCTCTTTCAAACACTCGAACTCAAGGGGCAAGAACTTTACAGCAGAAATAAGAAATCCCTCATGGATAGATAATGGTACTTACACATTTTTACCAAATTAGTACAGTTTACATAGGTAAGGCGATATTCTGTGTACAGTAAAACCTCCTTAGTATCTACACCCTCGGTTTCGCAAAATCCGTACGCACTATGGAGGTGTACACCTTATGGAGTTCCTGCCCCTGGAGGGGGGCCAGGGGGGCCCAACTCGAAAGAATAAAAACTAGCTAATATTGTATGCAGATTGGATGCCGTTAACAATCGAAAGTGACGTTAAACGACGATTGGCGAATGTCAATATCAAAACTCCGCATAGTGTACGTCGAATTACATAGGTGAAAAGCGGAAACGATATAAAAAAATATTACGTACGCTGTAGTGTACACTTTGCGGAGGCCAGTACACCGTGCAGACTACGGTGGCGTGCAGAAACGAAGTGTACACCACCACACTACAGAGGTGTACCCTCTATGGAGCACTGCCCCTATGCTATAATCTACGGGCCGCGCCGGTGCATAAAAAATCGTACACTGTGGGGAGGAGTGTACGCTATGGAGGTGTATACTAACGGAGGTTTTACTGTATTCTGTTCTGTATTCTGTCTATTAAAAACAACAACGTTGCATGCGCTTACAGGGACGCGGCGGTCGCAGTTTCGGTAATAGTTATGACATAGGGTGGAACATAGCTTTAAGCAATTACGTTTATTTACAGAATCCAACAATGCTGTCAATCTAGCAGAGAAGCTGATCACTACGAATTAAATCGACCAATGCGAGTTTCCAAAATCTGTGCCTCCGTGTTCTGGCTCCTTATCTGGTAGAGGCTGGGTTGTGGATCCCTTTTTCAGCCCACTGTTGCTCAGATACAGTGCTGTTTTTGGGGGGCCTGGACCCCTGGTATTGCGCAACAGTTGCAGTGATATCAATACGCTGGAGACATTACTAAAACAGACCGTGAATGATATTTATTGTAGTTCTTTACTGTGCGTTGATCTAACAACAAACATGACAAACAAGGTTGGGACGTTCTACTGCAGCTAAACATGGATGACAGATTATGATCAGACGGAAATTGGAACATCCTCATGGTCTGCCAGGGAACAGTTCAGACATGTGAGACAAAATATTTGCAAAAGCATTGCTACCATATTTGCGTCTCCATAAAAACTGATACAGGTGACCTTGCATTTTAAATGGAGTGAGGCCAGTTTTCGGAATATCGGATTTCAACCACTTCCACAGGTTTTCGATTAGGTTAGTATGAGCGCCTCTTTCTGGATCGACAAAGTATCTGGAGTGGTTAACTGTTTTATGAAAATAGCCGTGCTCGAAAAGAGAGTTGTACCAGCGCCATTCGTCAGTCATAATCATCGTCCCTCGAGCAACATGTTGAGTTATGATGGGAACCAGTACAACAGTAGAACGACAACGAACGGGGACGATGAATGCTTCCTTTGTTTCCCTGCATATACCGCCAACTGTCCATGTAGAATTGACCAAAAACCTCTCGCGTTGATACTTGCGCTTACATAAGTACGACTCGTCTATTTCAACTGTGGTTCCGGGGCCACCGATCAACGACTTCGAAAGGTCATCCTCTATCTTCACGTAACAAATGTCACACAAACAAGACAACCAATTAGAACAAGTTTCTTTGTTGATCTGGATCTCGTAAGCAATAGTTTGCTGTTTTAAGGATTTCATTGACCAGAGGTAAGTCAGGTAAATACCCTTATCAACAGGAATGCAGCAATGATCAAACACTGTTCCAACTTTTATCGAGAACCATGATTTCGCACGGCAGCGGTAGGACCAAGGGAAAGAACGTCCAGAACGCTTGGAAATTTTCAACGTTTCATCTTCGTGATTTGGGCAAGTTATATTTGCCTTCATTAATCTGTGTTCAGTTGCAAAATCAATGGCGGCCTCCTCGTTAGGGATGAGTTGCAGAGGCTCTTTAAGAATCATTTTAGTAAGCAATACACAATAAATCAGAAAGGTGTACGAATTGTTGTACATAAATATATCGTTTATAAAAGTCATCGTTCTTTCGCTTACGACAAAGGTCAAGGCAACAGCCAGTATCAGATGGAGAGTAAACAGCTGAGTTGTCAACAAAATTTACGGCAATGTATTCGGGATAAAATCTGTACGCTAAAACATGAAGAAAAGCAAGATTTCTACGATTTCACGATCTGCGGCTGAACACATTCATGCAATAGCAGTAAAAAATTATGCTCATAATATCACGGACTATGTGGATGGTGATATACTGCTTTCGCTTACTTATTATGCAACAACAAAAAAAAACAAAAGAGACAGCAGTTTACGTATCCTTATTGTCTGCGATTTCCGCCACATGTGGGGATAAAATCCTGGTTAAACCAACGGAAAGTCGAAAGATACACAATTGCTCCATAAATATGCTCCTTGTTGCCAAACCCGGCAGCGGAAAGTCTCAAGCTATCGATGATTACTGCATATCGGTTTGTGATTACATTGGAGAGAAAAAAGGAAGAACATTCTCCGAGAATCCAGCGAATTTTGCAGGTTTAACTTGTTTTTTTTCATTTGTTCTGCTGTTTTCTGTAATTATTGGTCTTCATTTGATAAATGCGTAGTGTCAGCGTGGGGCAAATATAGCCTGCGTGTCACTTTTATTTTCAGTTTTTCCAATACTTTATCAACAATATGTTTATTTAGTAACTGTAAAATGTTGTTTCTGGGGTTTTTAACATAGTTTCATATACATAACAATGAAAAAATACGACTCGTAATGTTTTAGCATACAGACAGCAGCCACAAGAAACGAAAGAATTTTCGTCTATACTGCTTGATGAAATCTACGGAACGCTGACAAATGTTTACACCTCGGACGAAAACGCCCCGAATATTCTTAATAAAATCTGGGGAGGACAATCGATTAAACTCAAGTATAAGACTGCGACATCGCTTAAGCTGAAAAGGACAGCGTCCACTATTTTTGGTACCATAAATCCCCAGGACTTCTGTAATCTCTTAAAAAGCTGGTCAACGGGAAGTGGATTTGAAGACCGTTGGCTCGTCAGTGCGGTTGATGATATCGTTGCGGATATTGACGAAAGTGAGGAAGCAAAAGCAACTTTTAGTGAACCAAAGCACAACTTTCAAACTATCCTTCTTGCCCTTTACGAATATTTTGAGCAGAAAGAAGAAGAGATGTTTGTTTTTGGAAAAGAAGCATACAGTGTCATTCGATCCCTGTCAAAAGACATGAAGAAAATGAAAATTTTACACAATGATGAGCTCGAAACTGCTGGACCCAGTGGGGGCACTTCATCGGTTTTCCTGACAAAACTCGAAGACAATTTGCAGAAAACAGGAACACTGATGCACATTTTCGAGAATGCATGCGATTCCTTCGTACAATGCGGGGAGATTTACATACCGAAAGTGATTAAGGAGAAAACAGCAGATCGCGCTCTCAAGTACATCACAACCAGCTCTCACTGCATGAAAAAATTTGACAACGGCAACATTCATGGAGTTCAGTTCTCATGTCAAACGATCCCTGGAAAGTTTGTAACGCACCGGATGTACAACGAATACTACGGGGACAAGAAAGGGTTTATGCGAGCTTCAGAGGCATCGTTCGATTCCTTGTCCGAAGACCTGCAAACAACAGGATTCGGGAAACTTGAAAAGCGCAAACTAATTGTTTCTGGCAAGAATGTAACGGTCTTCTACAAAGTTCCTCCATCACCTCTGCTATCCGACCAACTGCAGAAGCTTGGCTTTATCCCTACCGAATACTCAAAGACGTACCACACAGCATTCAATATCAGAGCTTCCAAAATGAAAAAAATGACAGACAATTTGTCTGAATTCGCGAAGGATAATCCGTATGATGCTGTACCCTCGCCACCTGTTAACCAACTCAGGCGCAAAGACCCAGCGCCGGACCCTAGCTTCGATGAGCTAGACTTTAGTGACACCAAATTTTATTAGCATGTTTCGTAGTCTTTCGATTTCATCTAAACAATAAGCGGTGACCTTTCATTCATAGTTGCGAAGGACACATTAAACAGTCTCCGGTTTATGACGCTCTTTCAAGTGATAGATTAACTCTATCGACCCCAACATATTTCGCACCCGATTGAACCTGACATGGATCAAATGACCCAGCTCTGTCTGCTGCTCTATCTCTCTCAAAATGACCAGAGCCCTGTCTACTGGTCCATCTCTCTCA